>BQNB010004743.1:40359-106005 GCA_026074375.1 Tanacetum coccineum | reverse complement strand
TTTAATGGAGGCAGAGATTAATCGGAAACGGAAATGGAATCGATTTGAAGAGGAGAATAACAGATCTAAATTACAAAAAAACTCAAGATGAGAAACCCGCCTAACACGCTCGATATGAGATTAATCAATCAATGATTAATCTCAATTTCAGGGGTTATAACAGGATTCAAACAAAAGGGAAGAAAGAATTTAGATTGTTAATTTGTGGAGTTTGAAAGTCATCTTTGTTAGAAGATGTTCATCAATTAGGGTTTTTGAATTGGGGTTTTTTGTGGAATTGGGATATTGCTATGAATTGATATTTATTATTTTTCTTATTATTCTTCTTTTATCTTACGGAGTAATATGAAGGATTATATGCACGTTATTCAAAACCAAGGCAGACAATTAAAATTTTAAATCACATTCAACCGACTGGATTTATGATTTAGTTGCGTATTAAAAAATCAAAAGTTTTTCATTAAGAATTTCAGCATTACTAGTTATTTAGACAAAAATGGCTAATAATATATGCTCCATTAATTTGCTTTTGTTTTTTCAAATGTTTTATGTCTGATATGCAAGGTCATGTCTACGAAAGAAGATGTGAATTTGAAGTCTTTAAGACATAAGAAGTGACGATCAAACAAAAAATTAATCTACAAATTTGAAGAGGAAAAAAGTCATTTTACCACTTATTTCTAATAATAAACAAACACACTTTCTTCATTTCCTCTTTTCGCTTGCACATAAGAGGAAAAACAAACACACTTGATCCATTTCATTTTCCCGCCGGCAGGCATAAGGAAAAAAAAAACACAACTTCTTTGATTTTCTCTTCCCGCTTACAAACAAAAGTGAAAAATACTTCTTTTAGAAAACAGACAATGCCTAAATCTTGAAAATAACTCTAAAGGCATCCATCCACTATGGTGTAACTATTAAAAGGTTTATACAATTAAATTTCAATTAATTCATAAACCTTTTCATATTATAAACCAATTTGCACTACGGATAAACCTCTTCAATATTCATAAATCTTTCCCATATCACAAAATGTATTCAACACTTCAATAGACTTAAATTTTAGATATTTTTAGAATCTTAGACCAATTAATGCCACATATGAATAAAACATATACCCACTATAATTTATATGATTTTGAACCTCTTCATACATTCATAAACCTTTTTCACAAACCATCATAATAAGCTTCACAATCATTATTATTTTTTGTTCTACTACGAGGAGTTCACCGCCTTTGGCGAGTGGACTAATCTTTCACGGGAGTTTGCATAGGTACCTTGATGGGCAACATCCTTCCCAGTTGAGATTTTTTCAATACCTGAAACCTTGGTTAAAAAGTAAGAGGCCCTTAATTGATACTAAGCTTCACTCTTTCACCACCCATAAACTGAATGTCAAACATGAATGTGACGCATTATTTACGAAAAAATAGCCAAACAGATATATAAAAAAGCGAAGATATAAAAGGGTAACAAAAATATAAAAAAGCAAAGATTGAAAGAATGTAGCTAGGCAATGCAATTGACGCGTGAAGCTCCACTTCAGACTGTTAATTTCAATGGCCTAGCTTCCACTTCAGACTGTTAATCTTTCACGGGAGTTTGCATAGGTACCTTGATGGGCAACATCCTTCCCAGTTGAGATTTTTTCCATACCTGAAACCTTGGTTAAAAAGTAAGAGGCCCTTAATTTTTTTCTCATTAGATTTTCTTTATAGCCCTTGATAGAGTTCGTAGCATATTACGAATTGTTGTTTCGAGTGGAAAATACTATCTTTTGATAGGATGTATCATAATTTCGGAAGACAAAATATGTATCATTTAACTTAGGCAATTTTATCTCTATTTCAAGTTATTCTACACTATGGTCTGACACTTACGGAGAAACGAAAAACAAAATCAGCCTAATTTCGTTAGCAACAAATTCGACCTATTAGATTCTTTGTTTTATAGATCGATATCACTTAAATTTTGTGACACCTGTGTTTTGTTTGCAAGCACATTGAATAGTCCAGTCGAGATACACGTTTTGTGCAATGTACAAAAGCAGTTTATTTTTCATTATAGCTAAATTTGCATTGTGAAACTGATTCTTTAAGAAGTCTCCGAAGCGTACGAAAGTTTGTATTAAAAGATAACGTGTTTGATCTACTACTCGTCTATATTTGCCTGTTTTAAGGCTCCCACATGCAAATATCAAAAATAGATGATAACGTAAAAAAGAGAGTTATGCCTCAAACATATCTAGAAGTAACCATAAGCTTAATTATATATATATATATACAGATAATTATTCCATTTTTTTTCCAATGTGAGATAAGCATAGCATATTTATTTGAGTGTTCCGATCCCACTTTTATTTTTCTTGTTAAAATTTTAACTTTAACGAGAGAAAAACCCGTCTTTCGATATATAGGATCTTAATTAATGTAGACGAATCTATATATCTCAACTTCAAGTTATCATACGCGGTGCGGTGCCTAATGCTTATGAAGAAACTATAATCTAAGCCAAACTAAAATTAAGTTTTAGTGGATTCAACCTATAAGATACGTTGTTTAGTAGCCTAATATACTTGAAATTCTGCGACAAACTAAGTTTTGTTTGCACACACGCTGATTAGTGTAGCAAAACATATTAGCTTAGGACAGTTTAATCACACTTACACAATAGAGTGCAATAAAATTAAACTATTGGATGTCTCCTCAAAACCTTTCGACCATACAAACAGACTTTGAAAAGTCTCAAAATTTTCCAATACTATATTGAATGTTAAACCCCCGTGATTGGTAACTTTATTGATCAACTATTATAGATTACACAATGAGAAACACAAACCTCAATGGACCCTAAGCTCACTGACTAAGCTTGAGCCAACTATCCTAAATCATAATTTATTCACTAATAACATATATACATGAAAAGAGCGAAGTAAGAGTGAAACTATATCGTTCAAAGTATTAAACATAAGTCTAAGCTCACTCTTCCACCACTCATAAACTAAATGCTAACCAGGAATGTTACAATTTATTTAGGAAAGAACAGCCAGACATGTATACAAAAAAGCGAAAGTTTATCACAAGAGTGAAGCTGAGGTTGTGTTTGTTTTTTAATATGTTTTATATCTGATATGGAAGATCATGTATGCGAAAGAAGATGTGAATATGGAGTCTTTAAAAAACAAGAAGTGATAACCGGACAAAAATATAATCTACAAAATTGAAGAAGAAAAAATTGCCATTTTTGCCTCTTATATCTAAAAATAAACAAACATGTTTTTTTCGTTTTGAAGTTAGTTGATTCAACCTATAAGAATACGTTGTTTAGTAGCCTAATAACTGGTGGGGGGGAGGGAAATTCTGCACAAACTAAGTTTTGTGTGCACACACCTGATTAGTGGTAGCAAAACATATTACTTAAGACAGTTTTATACACACTTACACAATAGAGTGCAATAAAATTAAACTATTGGATGTCTCCTCAAAACCTTTCGACCATACAAACAGACTTTGAAAAGTCACAAAATTTTCCAATACTATATTGAATGTTAAACCCCCGTGATTGGTAACTTTATTGATCAACTATTATAGATTACACAAGGAGAAACACAAACCTCAATTGACCCTAAGCTCACTGACTAAGCTTTAGCCAACTATCCTAAATCATAATTTATTCACTAATAACATATATACATGAAAAGAGCGAAGTAAGAGTGAAACTATATCGTTCAAAGTATTAAACATAAGTCTAAGCTCACTCTTCCACCACTCATAAACTAAATGCTAACCAGGAATGTTACAATTTATTTAGGAAAGAACAGCCAGACATGTATACAAAAAAGCGAAAGTTTATCACAAGAGTGAAGCTGAGGTTGTGTTTGTTTTTTAATATGTTTTATATCTGATATGGAAGATCATGTATGCTCAGATAGTATCTCGGCTCCCTTCCAATTTGTTGTAATCTTTATTATTCTAATGAAGTGTTGTTTAAAAAAAAGGTAAATCTGATTATTTTATTGTTAAATGTGAATTACAACGTAATTGAAAACTTTCATCTCAACTTGCCATGTAATCTGAATTACAACATATGATGTAATTGGGGGAATTCAATTACATTTACAAAGCAAAACAAACACATTACATAATGTAATTCGAATTACAATTTCAACCTTCGAACCAACCAAACAGGATTGAGATGTAATTCAGATTACAATGAATTACGGCGAACCAAACGCCCCCTAAGTTTCACTCTTTGACCACCGTAAAGTAAATGTTAAACAAGAACGTTACAAATTACTTAAAAAGGAATAGCTATTAAAAAAACGAAGTTGAAAAGAATGAGACTGAGCCTAGAAAATAACTCAGCATCACTCTATAGTCTATTCACCTCAGACAAATTATTAAAGGAACTATAACCAATGTTTTAAAAACCGGGTCTCTAATCGATCTGGTCGAGACATCGGGTCATCGGGTTACCGGTTCGACCGCCGGGTCAATCCGGTCTTCCAAAACAAAAAAGTAAAAAAATATTTCTAATGATACAAAAATATATATATATAAATCATGAACATTTCATATATTGAGCCTAAAAACCATATATCTTTTTTTGAAAGGCAAATATAACATGTAAAAAATAAAATTATGCCACACGTATATGTAATTAACTTGCTTTATTTGTAAAAAATCATGAAAAAGAACAAAACCCGGCCCTGTTTAATTTGACCCCTTTTTTCGACCAAAAGCGGTACAACCAACCGGGTCGAACCGGGTTTCATAACACTGACTATAACATTATATCAACGCTTTTAATTGTTACTTTGTTCAATGTGGGATTGAGTTCTATAAGGCTGGGCACTATGATGTGTCGACCGACTCGGTCGACCGACTCGGTCGACCGACTGGCCAGTCGGTCGCCACCATAGTGCGACCGTCGGTCGTCGTCGATCAAGTAGAAATGGTAGTCGTCAAGCCGACCGTTGTCGTGCGAGGTAAAAAGCAACCAAAACTGATTTTCTTGTTTTATATTAAAAAAAACTTTTTAACTTTTAAATTTTTTTAATTTAACACTATAAATACCCACCCATTTCATCAATTTTTTTCACACATTCAAACAACAATTCAAAATACTTCTCCCAATTCTAAAACTCACCATGTTTAACAAGAATAAGAAAACTCCAAATCAAAAACTCCAAATTCTCGGCTTCAACAAAGTGTTTCGCATTTAACACCGGATCTGAATTTTCAATTATCTGGTGTTTCTCCACCCATTCGCTTTCGATCACTTGGTTTTGAATACACTTCACAATTACCACAACCACCACATAATAATAACATGTTTTATCAAAATCGTCTATTTCATCCTCCGTATAACAACCAAAATGCTTTTTACCAATCACCAACTGGGTTGTATCGTCCTACTATGGAATCATCGTCTTCTCAAGCAAATCAACATTATTCTCTGGTTGATCGTATCAATCTTGATATGGATTTTGAGCAATTAATGTTTAGTCAAGAGTATTACCCGAGCCAAGATTATTCTATAGGTCACGATTTGGCTCACGGTCCGGCTCACGTTAACAATGACGAAGAAGACGACTCTCCTGTCGAAGATGTGTCACCCGTCAAACCTAAGAAGCCCTCGAGATGTGCAACAAGGGCAAAAAAGAATGATCCCAAGGAGCTGCCAAAAGAGTGGACAGTGGAGAAACAGACCACGTTGTGCCAAGCTTGGTGTGATGTGTCAGGAAATAATATTGTAGAAAATAGTATGAAGACTAAGGGGTTTTGGGATGCGGTTATTAGGTACTTTGAAAAGGAAACTGGTTCATCAAGAGGCTATGACCCGATCCTTAGCAAATGAATAAATAAGGTTCGCCCTAGAATTGGTGCTTTTTGCGCTATCATCAATAATGCTGAAGATAATCACGAAAGTGGTTCAAATAACCTCCATGTGTTCCAAAAAGCGTGTGCATAATACAAAATGATTTACAGGCAAGACTTTACGTTGGAGCATTGTTATAACATTTTGAAAGATCACTAAGGTTGGTTAGAAATTGAGATGCCTGCTTTTTACAACAATGCAAAGGGGCGAAAAAAGTCCAAGACATCTGAAAGCACATCGGGGTCAGCATCTGGTGGTTTTAATTTGAACAATGAAGCGGATGAGGCTGAGGAAGAGACTCAAGAAGTACGACCACTGGGTCGTGACCAATCAAAGGCCAAGAAGAAATCAGTTGCCTCTTCTCGTGGAAAATCTTCTTCTTTTGTTGATTTGGTACCTGACAAATTCTTAAACATTAAAAAAGACAAATGGAGCAAGAGGGAGGAGCAAAAACAGTCCTATATCCAGTTGAAGAATCGGGAGTTGGATATCCGGGAGGCCGAGCGTCGGGAAGCTGCAGAGTTGAAAAGAGAGAAAATTGCAATTCAGCGTCGAACGCTTGAATTAGCCGAAAGAGAGAAACGGAACAAAGACATCTTATTCTATAATACAGAAATCAATTCCTCTTTGCCCGCAATACAACAACAGAAGCTGCAGGAGATGAAAGACGAAATCAAAGAGCGATATAACTTATATTATTAGTCTAAGTTTTTAATAATTATTATCATGTTATTTTTATGTAATGTTTTTATATTCTTGTAATGTTTTCATATTTATGTAATATTTTTATTTTTAATGAAATTTAATTTTGTTGTTAAAAACCTTTGAAAAAAATGAAGGTTGCCTTATAGTGGCAAAAAGTCGCCTGTAGGTCGTCGGAGAGAGAAAGCTGATGTGGCAGGGTAAAATGTAGATCGCTGGTAGTCGCTGTTGTGCCTAGCCTAACACATTCGATTGTTTCCATAATTATTTTTCTCATTAAAATTTTCTTTTTAGCCTTTGGCACCGAGTAGTGCGTGGTTGAAGAGAACTTAAAAATTGTATATATGTTCCTGAACCAAGATGGAAATAACTATGTCCGTGAACCGGGTAGTGCATGGTTGAAGAGAACTGAAAAATTGTATGTGATGATTTTGATGGTTTCTACTAATTTTCATGACAAATATGTGGAACGATAAATAATTCTTTTGTGAACATGCGATTATTGTACAAATGAAATGCAAATCAACCTTATGGTCATGATTATAAAATTTTGATATAAGCAAAAGATTAATTTCTTATCAAAAAACAAGGCCAGTGCATTGCACGGGTATGAATGCCTCGTAGGCAAAAAAAGCGAAGATGAAACGAACGAGGCTAGGCCTAGAAAATAACTTCAAGCATCACTCTTTTCACCTCCAACAAATTATTAAAGGAACTATAACATTATAACACTTTTAATTGTTACTTTGTTCAATGTGGGATTGAGTTCCATAACACATTCGATTGTTTCCATTATTATTTTTCTTGTTAGATTTTTCTTTTCAGCCTTTGATAAAGTACTTGATAGTTGGTAGCATATTGTGCAGATATGGTTGACTAAACTACATTGTTTCGAGCGGGATATAATATCTTTTGGTAGGATGTATCATAATTTCGGAATCTGTAACATAAAACTTAGACAATTTTATCTTTATTTCTTTTTTTGGTAACTATGGTTTCCGCTCTTTAGGCTGACTAATCCACGGGGTTTGAACCCACCGCACACAGACTCAAACCAGGTAAAGCCCTTCCTTTTCAAAAGTGTGACTCTTAAGGAGAAACGAAAAACAAAATCAACCTAAATTTCGTTAGCAACGAATTCAACCTATTAGATTCTTGTTTTATTAGATCGATAGTATTGAAATTTTGTGACACCTGAGTTTTGTTTGCAAGTCCAGTCGAGATACGTGATTTGTGTGGTGTACAAAAACTGTTTATTTTACATTATAGCTAAATTATTTTCATAGTGAAATTGATTCTTTAGGAAGTCTCCAAAGCTTACAAAAATTAGTGTTAAGAGATAACGTGTTTGATCTACTACTCATGTGTGTTTGGTGCAAGGCTCAAACATACCTACAAGGAGTGAATGCTCTTTTCTATCATCACACATATGGCTATGAAATAACCATAAGCTTATATAGTGATTTTTTTCCACTGTGGGATAAGCATAGCATATTTGAGTGTTCCGATCCCATTTCTTATTAAATTTTTTTACGTTTGAAAATGTTTATGTAGCATGTTATGGAGAAACATGTCTGGGTTAAAGCATATTTATTAAACTTTAAAGAGAGGAAAACCCCATCTTTATTTATAAAGGGTCTTAATTAATGTAGATAAGTCTATCTCGATTTCAAGTTATCATACGCGGTGCGGTGCCTAATGCTTATGGAGAAGTCACAATCTAAACCAAACTAAAATTGGGTTGCAGTGGATTCAACCTGTTAGATACATTGTTTAGTAGCCAGATATCATTGAAATTCAGCGACAAACTATGCTTAGTTTGCACGCACACGCTGATGAGTGTACCAAAGGGTACTAGTATTTGACAGTCTAATCATGCTTATTATTGAAAGAGTAAAGTATATTTTTGGTCCTTGTAGTTTGGTGCGTTTTTCACTTTTAGTTCAAAATTAAAAAAAGTTTTGGTTTTAGTCTAAAAATGATACTTTTGTTTCACTTTCAGTCCAAAAGCATGTTGTTTTGGTCCTTGTGGTTTGGTGTGTATTTCACTTTTTGTCCAATTTTGAACATGTTTGGACTGAAGGTGAAACAAAAGTATCACTTTTAGACTAAAACCAAAATGTTTTTGAATTTTGGACCAAAAGTGAAAAATGCACCAAACCACAAGGACCAAAAATGTACTTTACTCTTATTGAAATAATAGTCTCAAATGGTAAACACAAATGTTCAGGGGCTTATTGTGTATCTTTGTTTCTTTCAGTTTAGGCATTAAAGATGTTTAGGCTGGATTTGGATAAAGCTTGAAAGATGGAGGTCTATTTCTGCCAAGTTGTGAATCTCTCAAAGTCGGTCAAAGGAAGTATAAAAGCTGGTCAAATCCAGCTTATATTCACTTCTTAAGAATCATCTTTCTCTCTTTAAATTCGTTCATCTCTCTCTAAAAAGTTGTAAACCCTAATTCTGTTAGATTATCTTGATCTTGTTATTCTTCTATTATAATAGAACTATTATCAATATAGATAATAGATCCACAACTGAGTAGCAGTGGTGGATTATTTGGTTTGATTCATTTATCTAATTGAAATTAGTTTCTTGGTTGTAATTGATACTCAAATTGAGATTTGATTAGTTTGTTATAATAAGATTTATAATTTCTTCATGGTATCAGAGCCAGGTTGCTTTGAAATTGTTTTTTTTAAATCAGTGTTTCATAAAATTTTGGGATTTTCAAAAATAATTAATCATTTTTCTATTAAAACTATTTTCTAGTAAGATCTGTGGTTTAATTGCACAGATCTATTGTTAATTTCATAAAACATTAATTTTGAAAAATTAGGGTTTCGTGGATCTTGGTGATTCTACTCTCTCTCTCTGGTTGATTGGTTGGTGATTAAGAGTGCTTAATCGTTGGTTTTTTGGAAGTTCTGGGTTTGATTTGCTCTAATTTGAGGAATTAAGGTTTTGTGGATCTTGGTGATTGGGTGTGGTTTGTTGCTGATTAATCTGCTAGCCTTCTTGACTAATTGAATCAAGAAGATAGTCGGTTTGGTATTGCTTTCCGATGCATATCATTTAAAGCTCTGTAACACCTCTTTATCTCTCTCTTATTAATGTTAATTGAGTCTATTTGCCCTTGATCTGCCACCTTGAGTGGTGTGAAAGCCTTGGAACTTCCTTCTTCATTTCTTCTTGTTTGTTTTTTCTCTCTATTTGTTTTCTTGTTTATCATCATGTCTGTTCATAATTCTGTACATAATTCTCCTATTAATTCTGATCATGATGATGATGTTCAGGATCCTGATCCTGTTACTAGAATAAGTAAATTAGTTATTAGTGATCCAATACACTTGCATCCTAATGAAACTACTGCTCTAACTGTTGTTTCAATAAAACTAAAAGGAACTAAAAATTATCAAGTATAGTCATGTGCTATTGTCACACCCGGCAATTTTCAGAAAATTTTCAGAAAATAATAAATTAACTATTTTAACCCCTTTGACATTATTTGGGTCCGATATTTGACATTTTGACTTTTGGAACTTTTACGGTCACATAAAAACGATTACCCGCGTAGCCTGTAAATATTTTGACGCTCAACGTAATTAAATAATAAATCATAAATATGTATAATAATCCCTCATTAATAAACTTATTTTTGAAACTTATTTGACTTAAAAACGAGAAAAGATATATGTTATTCTTAAGTGACTTAATCAAACACGACCCGCTAAATCCTGTTTTCCACGACTTCGGGGAAACTCTAAAAAGCAATGTGATGTAAAACGACATTCCGGACAAACTTTTAGTTTTACCCCGAGACCTGAAACCAAGCAGAAAATGACAAAAATAACCCCCCAAAAATTTGAAAAACAACGCGTACCGACACAAAAATTATTAAATTTATATTTTAATTATCACTATTTATAAATTAAAAAATATTTTAATAAAATTATTAATATTTTATTCCAAAAGCGTTTATTTAAAACGTAAATGCACAAGTTTAAGTTATATTCTTTGGACCGAAGCTCACCCCGGGATACCTAATAAAGAAACAAAAACATTTTTAAATAAGTTTCTAAAAACATTTATAAAATAATCAATGTAAATACGCAATTTATAGGAAAAATTATTTGGAACGCAAAGGCGTAATTTTCATTTTTTTGAACCGACCGTTAACTACCTAAACGAGCCCCGAAACAATTAATTAACAAAAGATTACACTTTTGGGTCCCTTGTGTAATAATTACAAAATCCACCCTATACTTTGTTACAATTGCCACATTATTTTATAAAGTATCAAATATATATAGATAGCAATAGGGTTTTCATTTTCATATTTACAAACCCTATCCTCCCTCATTTCACTTAGATATTTTCCGGTCCGAAGTATTTCAGGCCCTCACCATTTTCCGCCACATCCAGCATGCGCCCACAACCCACAATTAAACCACCCTCGTCCTCCACCTAAAAACCACCATGCCATCACTGCTGCCACACTGCCGCCTCCACCATCCGACAATACCCTCACCATCTCCCAGCCGCGCCACCATCAACATCGCACCACCAACAACACCATCTCATCACCACGTCACCCCCATCTGCACCTTACAACAACCACCACCCTTACTGCCACCGTACCACCCTCACCAATACCGAAACCACCTCAGCCATCACGACCTCCTCACCACGCCTCCACCTCGTTGTCAACGCCATCACCACAGCACCACGGGTGCGGTCGGTTTTTCTGTCTCCCAAAGGGTACGTTGGTTCTTCTGTTAACACCATAAGGGTGAGTTTGTTTATGTGATTAACACCACTAGGGTGTGTTTTTTTTGTGGTTACCACCACGTAGGGTACGTTTGGTTTTTCTAAAAAAGGATGCGTTTAGTTTTGCAACGAGTAGGGTGCGTTTGATATTCACCGCACCAAGGGGTGCGTTTGGTTCTGCGGACAGCAGCCCCCAAAGGGGCATTTGTTTGCGGCGATTTAACAACCCGAGAGGGGTGTTTGTTTTCGCTGTTTGAACAGCTTTAGGGTGTGTTTGGCTTTACTTATTTGTGTTATGTGTTTGGTTTATCTATTTTATTTTTGTTCGATCTCGTCTAAATATATATATTTTTAAACACGCACGTATATTGCAACATGGATTTGATTTAGTGGGAAAAACTTTGAGTTTTGATAAAAATGGAAACGTTGTATAAATGAATAGGTCACGCCGAATTTTCTACAAAATTCCATACGTAGTATTTTTCGTTACAATTTCTATTATCCTTGAAAACCGATAAAATGGACTAAGTTATGTTTTAAAAAGATATATTAAATTATAATTATACAATAACTCGACAACGAATAAGAATCATACTTTTACAAATGAGACAATTATTTTGGTTATAACCCGGTAAACAAACGAAAACTATACTTTCACAAACGAGACAACTAGTTTAGTTAAAACGCGTAACGAAATACTAAATTATAAAATAGTATTTTATAATTCTCGACTAATAAACAAAATAATAACTTTTGTAAAAACTTTAAAAACGTCATTTATCTAATTCATAACTTTAAAACGTGTTTTTACTTTTATGCAAGAACTCTTTATTAATTTAGTTAAGTGATTTCCGAAAACGTGTCGAATTATATTGTTACGATTATTTTTCTTACGTTTCTTATATAATACTTGTAAAATATTATATATTGCAACTTATTCTTTTGGTTGTTTGTCATTATTATATAATTCACCATATGAATTATATAATTGTTTCTTTTTCACATGTAATATACACGGAATATATTACACACTTTGTGTTTGCTTTTCGATTTATTTTATTTAACCAACCACCAAACTCCTACAACTCGTAATCCAAATCCTTTATCAACGTATCACGTTGACATACTCATCCATCGGAAAACCCAAATTCATCATCCTAAACTAGTGGGATATAACTGTTAAATTAAGTTACAACTTCTTGGTCGAGCCGATTCGTCTTTCGCTTGTGTTGTGCATATTATTTGCATTTATGCCAATTGTTCTGCAACGCCGAGGTGAGTTCATAGCCCTACGTTTTACTTGTTTTACATATAATTTACTACTTTTGGGGTGAGAAACATGCTCGTTTACAAACTCGTTTACATTACTGAATTTCAAACTCTTATACGTTGATTACAAACTGGTTACATGATTGATTTCATACTCTTTTACTTATGGATACAAATACCCAGAGTTTTTATGGATGCGTTGGTTCTTTTGACTTATGAATATAAGTACGCTAAAGTTTTACGAATACATTGGTTACTTTTACTTTGGACACAAGTACTTTACGTGAGAATTTCCCTGTTTACGTGGTTTGCCTAAGTTACCCTATTGCCATAAAGTCCCCCTATCATGAACCGTTAATTTCTTGACTGGAGGACCAGTTGAGGGAGCGCGAATGCTGTGAATAGATCTATTGGGATTGAACTCCCCCGTCCGGGTAGATAACCACGCACTACCATGTCAACGGACGCATTTCATTTGAGGAATTAGGTGTTAGGCAATGCATCTACTGGGGCACCAACTTATAACAACGTATACTTAAGGCTTGGGTGTCATGAGCTTAGTGCAACATAAATACCCACCCCATTTTATGTGAAGTTATATCTCATATAACTATCGCATACGTTTTGAAGTCTTGTGGTCCATACTACTTTGATTGAACGTTTTTTATTACTAAATACTTTTCATGATACTGCGAGTAAGGCAGTATTCACTAAACGTTTTTCATCATCATAAATGTTTTACTTAAACCTATGAATTCATCAACTTTATGTTGACCATTTTTAGCATGTTTTTCTTTGTTACTTAGCTTTGGACTTCTCTGATGTGCTATGTGGAGTCTACGTGCAACATGATACCCTATTTCAAGACTTATCAAATTATCATACTCGTTGTCTTTTGAAAACATAAATTTTGCTTCCGCTATCTTTTAAAACTAAATTATGCTTCCGCTACATTTTACTTATGCTTTCGCAAATGTTTAATTTCTTTTAAATCTTGTAAAACTTATCTATTTTTTTAAATAATGCAACGAGTTATGATTTTCAAAACGTCCATTAGAGGTCGTTCTCTCGTACCTTGTGTTCGAAATATGATGACGTCACGCCTCCGGACACGTATTCCATCCAGGCCTCGTCTGGGGGTATGACAAATTGGTATCAGAGCCAAGGTTATAGAGAACCAGGTAGAATATCCAGGTAGAACATCTAGGCATGGTCTATAACCAGTATGTGATCCTTACGTGCTTTTATGTGTGCCTTATACGTGTTTTTGCTATGAGCTTACGCTTGTCTTTTCTCTGTGGTTATCTTTTCTCTGCGGTTATCTTTTCTCTGTGGTTATCTTTTCTCTGCAGTTATCTTTTCCTTGTGGTTATCTTTTCTCCGCGGTTTACGTTCGCCTTACGTATATTCCTCTATTTACTTATATGGAAGTTGTATATAAATATTAAACTTTTCTAAGACATTGTGGATGACACAATGGTCTCTAAAATTTGTCTAAGACATTGTGAGCGATGCAATGGTCTCGAACTTATTTTTCATAACCTCATACAATATCGTTTTACACGAAACCCGTCACGGTTTTGTTTACATGGAATTATGTATGAATCTAAGTTTCACAAGTCTTGTATGGGCGGGACTTGTAACTGGAGGTTTAATATGATAATTGCTATGTAAACTCGTTCATAAAAGACCTTTATCTTATTTACTTTAACTGTATACTCATCAGCTATTTTGAACTCTATGTCGATCCCCCTTGATTGTTTTACTCCCCGTCTCCAAAGACGAGTTTTAAACACTCGTCCCATACTCATTAGAGTGCCTGCATCGTATTTTCATCCACCACCTTGAAGATTTTATGAGTACGCGTATTGCATCAGAAATTATTAAGTAGGCTAATTTATAATCTCTTTATTTGAAAGGATTGGGACGCCTCTTCATTTAAATAAAGAAATTGTAAATCACCGAACCATAAGTTTATCAATTCATTATTTACATAAATTGGGATGCTTCTTTATGCAAATAATAAATTATAAATGAATGGGCTTAATGGTATCCAATATGACACGAGTATGAACTCAAACCCGATAATCACCGGAATCCGTTCAAAAGATCTAGAAGCACAATCACATCTTACCACTCAGCAGAATCTTACGGCCTCACTTGAACTACCTTATCTCATTCTTAAAATTTTTACTCTTGCCGTTACAAAACCTTGCGATCATGAACTGTTTGTGGAGCTAACCGACTTGTGCGCTTTTGAGCTAATGGATTTGATTCATCCTCGAACTAACGACTGAGTACGATATTTCGTCACGTATCACCTGAGCTCTTCCGTGAGCTCCTCCTATTTGTTGACCTTTATTTTGGGGATATTGTTTCTTGAAATGTCCACTCTTCGCATTTCGTCACCGTTTGTTATAGTTATTGTTGCTGTGTATTCTTATACTTTTGATTCACGACTCCATATGTTTGTGCTATGATTTTCAAATTTATTAAAATGAATAAATATTTTAATAAAGATTTTTGATGATTTCGGATATATAAATTGTTCTTGTTGAGAGGTTGTGAGATTTGTGAGTTGCAACAAAGATGGCGATGAGGTTAGGCTTGAATTATAGTGAATTTGGTTGATTAGTTTTGGCATAAAAGAGTTTTGGATAGTTTGGAAAATATGGCAGTGTTATGGTCAAGTTTTTGGTCAAGTCTATGAGTGATTTATAAAAATATAGTTGTTAGTCTTAGTTTTAAATGAGGGTAAGCAGACGATTAAAAATGTTTCGAAAGGTTTAGTAAGTGTCTAAAGTCTTTGAAAATATTCGCGGAGCTTCTTAATATTAAAACGAATTTTTAGGAATTTTTCTACAAAGGATAAGTCGTTGTCGTTGGTCATTTCTAAATATAGCAAATTTTTATGTATATATTTAGCGAGCTAAGGATTCTGGTTAGACGCCAGGGTTTCAATAGTTTGTTTTTGGGAATATGGAAACAATTAGATTAGTGGATGCTATTAACGTCTCGAAACTAAAAACTTTCCTAAAATGGAAACTTTCTATAAATAGTAAATTTTTGTAAGAATGTCGTAACATCTTCATAAACTTAACGAGTTCGTAAAGACACATTTTGTTGACTAAACTAAAGCACAAACATATATGGGTGTCTATTTTGTTATTAAACGTTGTGTGCAACGTTTCGTAATTATTATTATTTCTCGTTCTACGGCGCATCTATTTATTAAGTCGCGATTAAAGCCGTTCGATTATACTTTATTCTCCTCCTTTGCTTAAGGTGAGTTGAGTCACGATACATCCTCGTGCTTCCTAGGTAAGTTGAATACTTACATTCTTTAGCCTCGTCCGATATTGATCGTCGAACCTCACAGATATTAGAAACCAGATATCTCTGCCCTGAAACATTTGAAACTTTATATAGACATACTCACGCGTCTACACTTTCTCCTTAGATGATTTCACTATTAAGAGACTTTCTTTTTAACGCGTTTATATCAATCATATAACTTGTAATGATATTTTTCTAAGGTACATATTCTGATGGATTAAATATCCTGGTCAAACCTAGCCAAAATTTATGCATATTAAGAAGTGTCGAAAAATTGAATTTTGCTGAATAAAGTATCAACGTCATGTCTAAAACTAGTTATTTAAAAATCTTAAATCTTTTCTTGGACACACCATCGGTTAACAAAAAATCGAATCCCGTAACGGGATCCCTTTTAAGGGGTAGGTAATGTCACACCCGGCAATTTTTGGAAATTTAAAATTACTATTTTACCTTTTGACTTTTTGGGTCCGATTTGACTTTTTGACCTTTTACGGTCACATAAAAACGATTACCGCGTAGCTGGTAAAATTTTTAAACGTATTTAAATAATAAATCGTAAATATTATTATAATCCATCATTTACAAACTTATTTTTGAAACTTATTTGACTTAAAAACGAGAAGATATATGTTATTCTTAAGTTGACTTATCAAAAACGACCCGCTAAATCCTATTTTCACGACTCGGACTCTAAAGCAATTTGATGTAAAACGACATTCCGGACAACTTTTCAGTTTTACCCGAGACCTGAAACCAAGCAGAAAATGACTAAAATAACCTCGCAAAAATTTGAAAACAACGCGTACCGACACAAAGTAATTAAATTTATATTTAATTATCACTTTTTATTAAATGAAAATATTTAATAGATTATTTAATATTTTATTCAAAAGCGTTTATTTAAAAACGTAAATGCTCAAGTTAAAGTTTATTTTTACGAGCAGTTTTTTATCGCACACCTCAATCCAACCCCAGATCCAAACTCACAAAATGATCTACTAGCTCAGGTAGATAGATTTATCTAGCATTTGTCGGGAGCACGCTCGCACGTGTGTGTGTGCGCATGGACCTTAAAATCTAGGATTAACCCCACTCCAGCCGTCACGCATCTAACGAGCGAAGGATCATGATATAGAGAGAGACAATCCTCACACCGACTCACCCGCACTTTGTGTGTTAGATAGAGATATGAGTTACGCGTGGATCGGAACTAGCGTCGATCGCGAATTATATGTTTCTTGAGAGTGATCTGATAGATAGAGAGATGTGAGAGAATAGGTCGATCGAACGAAGTGCATATGAATCGCGGCTCAACGCTCACTCTCGCAGTCGGCTCAGTGTGTTCAGTGGGTGTGCGACGCTGATGGGGGATGGGGGTGGAGCGCGCTGGTGAACTAGTGTAGAGCGCAGCTATAGAGCTAGAGATAGATGTGTGTTATAGTTATTGCTATTCGTGTGTTGCATCTCCAGCTCTCAGTCCGCACGTGAAGGTACATGTGATGTAGAGAGGTGATCGGTGCGGAGTAGATAGATAGATAGAGAGAGACCTCTCCTATGTTGTGTTTGTTGTTTTGAGAGAGCTCCTGCTGTTTTATCGGTCCTCTTCGCTCGTTCGTTCGTCGCTAGTTAGACTCCGGCTCGTCTCGATCGACGCTAGTTCGATCCACGCTAGTTCGGTCCTTCGCTCGTTCGATCGACGCTAGTTCGATCCTTCGCTCGTTCGATCGACGCTTAGTCGATCCACGCTAGTTCGGTCCTTGCTACGTATCGATCGACGTAGTTCGATACCTTCGCTCGTCTCGATAGACGCTTGTTCGTTCAAGCTTAGTTCGGTCTTCGCTAGTATCGATCGACGCTAGTTCGATCCTTCGCTCGTTCGATCCCAAAAGTGATTTTTTAGTTCGATGATTGCTTGTTCGATCCAAACACACGCTCGTTCGATCCAAACAAAACGTCACTCGTTCGATCGAAACAAAGATCGCTCGTTCGACTATCTCTACGAAGCAACTCGTTCGGTTGAGACACGAAGTTGCTCGATTCTTTGCTTCTTTCCGACCTTGCGTTTTGCACAAACAACCACAACGAACTACAAGCACTAAACCACAAGCACTAAACCACAAGGTTCTTGTACAAAAACATTATAATGAAAGATATAATGGGAAAAAAAATTCGAATAGAAAAAAACAAAAGAAATAAGCCGAAAACCAATTAAAATCTAATAAGTTAACACAAACAAATCACTTAAACCCAACCTTGGCTATTGATACACCTTGTTAAGATACTATTCATCACCTCAAACACAAATAAGAAAATCGAATTTATGAGAGAGAAAGTAAAAAAAGAAAAATGGTTAATTGTTCACAATAGAAAATGAGAAGCATACACCCTCTCCACCTCTGGAGAGGGCTATAAATAGCTACATGGATGGGACTATTCTTGTAGGCTTTGTATGTTTGGGCCGGTTCATGAACAAATGGGGATTGTGACGAAACTAGGCAAGTCTAGACTTAACTAAACTCCCGAAAACTACGTTTTCCTATACAAGGCTCGGGATTGTTTAATGACCATCACTTTACTAAATATCACGGCTAACAAATTTTTTGTGTCGGCACGCGTTGTGTGCGTTGTTCAAAATTTTGCGAGGGTATTTTAGTCACTTTCTGTTTGTTTTCGGGTCTCGGGCAAAACTAAAAAGTTGTCCGGAATGTCGTTTTACATCAAATTGCTTTAGAGTCCGAGTCGTGAAAACGTGATCTAGTTGTTCGTTTTTGATATGTCAGCTTAAAATTAAAATTCTCTTTTCATTTTCAAGATCAAATGTTTTAGATAAATTTGCGCCTCGAGGTAATGTAATAATAAATATGATTTATTATTAAAATATGTTCCAAAATTTTTACCGGTTACGCGGTGATCGCTTTTATGTAACAATAAAAGACCAAAAGTCAAAAAGTCAAGTCAGACCCAAAAAGTCAAAGGGTAAAATAGTCATTTAAAATTCCGAAAATTGCCGGATGTTACAGTACCTACCCCTTAAAGAAATCCCGTCCTGAGATTAAATTTGTGTTGACCGTTTGTGTGACCAAGAAAAGATTTAAGATTTAATAAACCAGTTCTAAACAAGACGCTAATAACTTTATTTAGCAAAATTAGATGTTTCAACACTTCTTCATATACCAAAATTTTTGGCTAAGTTTGACCAGGATATTTAATCCATAAAAATAGGTATCTCAAAAAAATATCATTACAGATCTTATGACTGATATTACCGCGTCATGAAGAAAGTCTCTTAATAGTGAAAACATCGAAAGAGAAAGTGTAGTCGCGTGAGTATGTTTGTATAAAGTTTTAAATGTTCCAGGACGAAGTCTCGTTTCTGATATCTGTAATGTTCGATGATTAATAACGAACGAGGCTAATGGATGTAAGTATCCAACTTAATTGGCAGTACCAGGATGGATCGCGACCTAAGTCTTCGTACTAGTGGTCCGAAATGAATAGTTCGACTAGATGTTTCGTCGATAGGTGTTTATCTGGTTTAAGGGGGGTTGAATTACCTACTGGATAAAGTTGTACAAGCTGGGACCGCTCCAGGACCCAACAATAGCAACCATAACGACAATAACTATAACAAATGGTGATGGGATGCGGAGAGTGAGGATCTTTCGAGAAACAATATCCCCAGAATAAAGTTCAACAATTTGGGAGAAGCTCGCGGAAGAGCTTATGCGATAGACGGCGGAATATGGTACTCAGTCGTTAGTTCGAGGACGAATCAACTCCATTAGTTCAAGTGTGTAACAAGTCTGTTAGTTCCACGAATAGTTCATGATCGTAAAGATTTGTAACGTCAAAAGTAATAACTTAAGAATGAGATAAGGCAGTTCAAGCGAGGCCTTAAGATTTCTGCGGAGTGGCAAGACACTATTGTGCTTCTAAACCTTTTTAACGGATTCCGGTGATTATCGGGTTCGAGTTTCATTTTCGTGTCTATTGGATACGATTAAGCACACTCATTTTAATTCATTACTTCATCAAGAAGCTGTCCTAATTTATGTAAGTAAGAAATGATAAACTTATGGTTCGGGGATTTACATTTTTATTTTTTTAATGAAGAGGCGTCACAATCTTTCAAATAATGGAGATTATAATCATCATACTTATTTAATTTTGATGCAATACGCGTACTCAATAACTTCAAGGTGGTAGGATGTTGACATGATGAAGCATGTGACTCTAATGGTGTATGGGACGAGTGTTTAAAAACTCAGGCTTCGAATGGGTGGGGAGTAAAACATACCAAATGATTATCGAACTTGAGTTCATGATAGTTAATGAGTACACTCAGTTAGAGTAAACAGTTAAGGTCTCTATGACGAGTCAAACATAGCGATTATCATACCATCCTCTATATACAAGTCCCGCATAAAAGACTTGTAATACTTAGATTCATTACATAATCCATGTAAACAGAACTGTTGACGCGGTTTTGTTAACTATCAATTATCATATCAATCATCATATTATAAGTCCCGCCCATAAAAGACTTGTTTATACTTAGATTCATATATTCCATGTAAACAAATGTATGACGGCTTTCGTTGTAATAAGTTTTTGTATAAAGTTATATAAAAAAATATCTTTAGAGACCATTGTTTAACTTACAATGTTTGAGAGCGAAGTGAGACCATTGTGCAACTCACAATGTCTAAAAAGTAAAATGAGACCATTATGCAACTCACAATGTCTAAAAAGTAAAATGAGACTATTATGCAACTCATAATGTCTATAGAGATGTTCTGGTATTTATATAAATAACTATTATATAAATAAACGTACGATATACACAAAAAGGATGCAAGCATATATATTATATAGATGTATGTCATGTAAGCACTTAATGTAACAAGTAATGTAAGCAAGTAAGCAAGTAGTGTGTATCTACTTTAAAAATATTTGTTGTGAAGCAATGCTTGTGAAAACGGTTATACTCTAGGGTAAAATATACAACCTAGTTCTCTATAACCAATGCTCTGATACCAATCTGTAACACCCCCAAAAATATGTCGCAGCGGAAATGTGTCTGGGGGCGTTACTTCATAATACAACAGCACAAGATACAAGAGAACGACCTCTAAATGTGTCGTTTGAAAAGTAATCTCGTTGATTTCCTTGAAATTGATATAACATTTGTCCCATAATTGCATCACAATGAAAAGCTTGAAAACAACCCAACGAGATTTGATCATTTGTATGTATATAGTAATCCATGAATGAAATCTTGTCAAATTTAGATTCCAGTGCACATCAAATAATCCAAGCATCTATTCACCTGAGAAAAACATACTTAAAAAGTATTAACATAAAGTTGGTAAGTTCATAGATTTGTTTAAGTATAAATGTTGAACCAAGGTTTTGTAAAGTGTGTATGACCATTTAAATCCTTAAATGTCCTTCCAAAATGTATGTATGATTTTTAGAAATCAAATAGTTGTAAAGTATGCATGACCATTTCAATCCCCAATTAGTCACAAAAATGTACGTATGAACGTTGTACCGCAATTGTTCAAAGCATGTATGATATTTACATATATATCACCAAAATGTTTCAAGTATGTATTGCCACTCTATTCAAGCCATAGTAAATATTCATGTGTGTATAAAACAATGATTACAATTACTCTAAGTTTATGAAACCGATGCACTATGTACCCATCGTAGGTGTCCCCTCCAATAACACCCGGGCAGTAATGAAAACCATATGTACCAATAAACAGGTAGTGTCCTCCTAGAACACCACGGGCAGGAATTGAATAGTACCCTCGCAGGTGCCAAATCCAAGAACACCAGGCAGTAATGAATATGTGCCCCTCGCAGGTGTCCCCTCCAAGAACACCGGGCAGTAATGAATATGTGCCCCTCGCAGGTGTCCCCTCCAAGAACACCCGGGCATTTACTTATAGTTATCAGTTCAATCCGCTTAAGCTAATCCGTAATCATTTCAAAAGTAAAGTATGTATTTGTGACCAAATATGAAGTCAAATAAGTTATCCCATAGCGAACTTATAAAATATGTATGCAAACCAATTTGTAAACGATCATGTAACAAGCATAAGTCAATCATGTAAATGCATTTGTAAACAAGCATGTTCTCACCCCCAAAAATATATGTAAAACTAGTAAAACATGGGGCTATAAACTCACATTGATGATGTAGAACGATTGACAGATAGGCATCTAATATGCACAACACGAACGGAAGACGAAGCGGCTCGATCAAGAAGTTGCAACTAATCTTAACGGCTAAGTCCCACTAGCCTAGGATAATGTATTTGGGTTTCCCGATGAATGGTCACATCAACGCGACACGTTGATAAAGATTTAGATTTCCAAGTTGTAATAGTTTGGTGGTTGGTTAAATAAATAAATTGAAAAGTGAACGCAAAGTATGTAATATATTCTGTATATATTACATATGATAAATAAACCCTTATATAACTCATACCGTGAATTATATAACAAAGACAAACAATCCAAAGATTAATGTGACGTATATAATGCTTTGCAGGTATTAGATAATAAGTGTGAGTAAATGATTAAACCAATTAGTTTGACCCGTTTCCGAAATCACCACTTAATTAAATAAGAAGTTCTTGCATAGGCGTAAACGTACGTTTTAAGGTTACCACTTATGTTTAAACGATGTTTGTAAAGTTTTTACAACAATTGTTATGTTATCTTCTAGCTGACAATTATAAAATATAAAATAATATTTTATAAATTTATATTTCGTTTCCTCGACGAGTCGTGTCTAAAATAGTTATCTCATTGTAAAAGTATAGTTTTCGTTCGTTTATCCGGTTATTGTATAATACAAATTATTATATCTTTAAAATATAACTTAGTCCCTTTTATCGGTTTCTAAAATAATAGAGGCTTTAGTAAAACATTACTAAATATAAAAAGTTATATAAATTTCGTCATGACCTTCCCGGTTATATAACGTTTCCCCATATTTATAAAACCTAATGTTTTCTTTTCCACTTTTCAACAAACCGCGCGTTGCAAAATATCTACGTGTTTTAAATATATATTTATATATATTTATAACTAAACAAATTAATAAATACCATATTTATTTAACCATTAACCACCATTTTAGTTCCGATTTATAATTCATAAAGTCTCGTGTTATATTTATTAGTCAAGTGTATAAACCAAACGAACCCTTGTTGTTTCGCTAAACCAAGCGCATCCTTTGTTGTCTTCTCTAAACCCAAACACACTCCTAATGGTTTCCTGTTCACCCAAACACCCCTGTTTGTGTTAACTGCCAAACCAAACACACCCGTTGTTCATCTCTGCTAAACCAAACACATCCTGTTTACATAAACCAAACGCACCCTAACTGTTATAACAATCAAACCAAACACACCCCTTATGCAATTCTGCTATCCCAAACGCACCCTAATCTTGTAAACCCAAATCCAAATGCACCCTACGGCTGCTACTAAACCAAACGCACCCGCTGTGTTGGTAAACCAAACGCACCCGCTGCGTTGGTAGACCAAACGCGCCCTAGTCGATGGAAACACAACCCAAACGCACCATTGCGGCTGCCATGAACCAAACAGCCCCTTCGGCTGTTAAACCCACAACCAAACGTGGCCCTTATGGCTGTTTTATCAGCCAAACGCACCCCTTTGGCTGTTTAATAGCCAAACGCACCCTCTCAGGGTGTAAACTACAAAACCAAACGCCTCTTGGTGGTGGCTGTTAAGCCAAACGCGCCCCTATAGCGGCGGAAGCCCACCAAACGTACCCGATGGTGGTGGCTGCCGCCCCTTTCGGCTGACAACATCAAACTAAGCGCACCTTTGGTGCAATATTTAAATCAAACGCACCCTTTTTGGTGCTACTACCACAACCGACGCACCCTTGTTGCTCTAGAACCACCGAAACAAACACCCCTTTCGGGCTGAGCCGCGGTGAATATAAAATGACGAGGGTGGTGGTGATGGAGCGGCGGTGGTGGTGTTGGGGCTGCCATGGGGTAGCGGCCGAAGGAGAAGGGGGGGTCGGCTGTTGTCGTCGGAGGAGGGGGGACAACGACGCGTGGCGGCGAGTGACCTAGGGGACCGGATAGATCGGGCGATGAGGATTATTTTTGGTTTAGATCGGAAAAGTCCGCCGAAAAAGTTTTTCGGCGGCGGCGAACGACGGTGGTGGCCGAAATCCGGCGGTCGGCGGTGGGGCAGTGGCCGGACATGGGAGAGGGAGAGAGATGCATTAGAGTGTGTGTGTAAGAATTTTTGAATTATGAAATATTTGTTATAAATTTTATTTATATATAAAACTTATAAAATGAAATGGCAAGTGTATCATAGTATAGGGTTAATTGTATAAATATTCCACAGGGACTAAAGGTGAAATTTTTGGGAAACTTTTATAGAATATTGGTTCGGGACTCGTTTGGACGACTTAACGAATGATTCAACGCGCGAAACTTGCGCCGTTGTTTTCCAAATCATTTTTCTGATAAAAATGAGTATTCACTTGATAATATTTCATAAATATTTTATAACATTTAATAAAATATCTGTTATTTATTTTGTGAACCGGTTACGCCTTGTCTGAAATAGAAAAGAAAAAAAATGGATTTCAACTCGAATATTCGCGTTTTCAACAAACGCTTTTAATTAAATTGCTAAGTATTTTATTAAATATTTTTATTTAATAAAACGTGATAATTAAATATAATTTAATTATTTTTGTGTTTCTAAAATCTTGCGAGGGCATTTCAGTCACCTTCTGACTGTTTTCGGGTCTCGGTCAAAACTAAAAAGTTGTCAGGAATGTCGTTTTACATCAAATTGCTTTAGAGTCCGAATAATGAAAACGTGATTTAGCTGCTCGTTTTTGATAAATCAACTTAGGAATAACATATATCTCTTTTAAATATGTTCCGAAAAATTACCGGTTACGCGGTAATCGCTTTTATGTGAAAATAAAAGACCAAAAGTCAAAAAGTCAAGTCAGACTCGAAAAGTCAAAGTATATAATTGTCATTCGAATTTTCGAAAATTCTCGGATGTTACAGATTAAGCATTCCAATACTTGAGACCAAGTACTGACACCTTCCACCATCAAAACCTTTTGTAAGAAGATCTGCAACATTATGTTCAATATCAATATTAACCATTTGATATAACTTTTTAGCATTGCAATCGCTTATAAAATGATTCTAATCTCTATATGTTTTTGTTTAGAATGTGAACAGGATTTTCAATAATGCAGATAGTACTTTATATCAATGTGAATCTAGTTAATTCATGATATTAGACCCATAATCCAACAATTTGGTGTGTTAATCTAGATACTTTCCACAGCAACTAGCAGCAGACACATATTCAGCTTCAGTTGTAGAGGTGGCAACCACAGTTTGCTTCTTGCACTGCCAAGATATCAACCTATTTCCTAAAAACTGACAACCTCAAATTGTAGACTTCCTATCTTGAGTTGCTTCAGCATAGTCACTATCAGTATAATCAACTAGTTCAAATGGAGAACCCTCGAGAATACCAAAGGCCAAATGGTTTTGCCTTTTCAAATAGCTACAAATTCTCTTACAGCCTAAGAGATGTTAGGGCTTTAGAGTAACTTAAATCTAGGTACATGCACATACTACAAACATGATATCTGGTCTAGATGCTGTAAGATACATCAAGGACCCAATCATAGATCTGTAGAGATGTACATCAACATCATCAGCATCTCCATCTTTGACTAAAGGCTTTTCCAAATCAACTGGAGTAGAAGCAGACTTCACATCTGTGTAGTTGAATTTCTTCAAAATCTCAGCTACATGTTTATCATGACTGATAAATATTCAATCTTCCTTCTGTTGTACTTGTAATCCTAGAAAGAAAGTAAGTTCTCCCATAGAACTCATCTAAAACTTATCCTTTATAAGCTTCTCAAATCCAGTACACATATCTTTATTTGTAGAGCCAAAGATAATGTCATCAACATAAACCCGTACAAGCAAAATATCTCCTTTTTGCTTCTTGATAAATAATGTCTGATTTATCTTTCCTCTTTTAAACCCATTATCTAACAGATAGTTAGCCAAGGTTTCTTACCATGCTCTTGGTGCTTGATGCAACCCATAAAGTGCCTTGACCACCTTGTAAACTTTGTTTGGATGGTCAGGATCTTTAAATCCTAGTGGTTGAGTAACATAAACCTCTTCCTCAATAGTTCCATATAAGAATGCACTCTTCACATCCATTTGTTATACCATAGGCTAAAAACAATCTTATGGCCTCAATTCTTGCCATAGGAGCAAAAACTTCTTCATAGTCTATACCTTCTTGTTTTCTATGACCCTGTTCAACGAACCTTGATTTATTCCTAATCACAATCCCTCTTTTATCTTTCTTGTTCCTGAAAACCCATTTTATCCCAATGGCCCTCTTTTTGGTAGGCAAATCCACAAGTATCTAAACCTGTTGGAGTTTGAATTGCAGAAGTTCGTCCTGCATTGCTTCCACCCAAGATGAATCAGATAGAGCTTTAGCAATACTTGTAGGTTCAATCTATGATAGGAAATAAGCATATAAACAAGTATTCAGGGTATCATGTGTTTTCTGTTCATATACAACACTAAGTAACCCTTGTTCAGAAGTAGGTTTTATCATTCTTCTGGTCTGAACAGATGACTCACATCACCAATCACATTTTCAATTGGGTGATCTTTATGAATTCTTGTATTAGGAGTGGTTGGAACTGTATAGGAATTTGTGATGTTCCCTAAATCAACTTCTGGTTCATCTTCATCACTGAAGAACTCAACATGAGTTATCTCAAGTGTATGACTAGCTCCCAATTTAAACATATCTTTAGGGCTATCTTGATCATTAGAACTAGCAGTACTTAGTGATGGATCAATAGTATTAAGTTTAAAACTACTAGTATTAACTTCAGGACTGCCAGTATTAACATGTTGTCCTGCAGCATTAACTTCTTTAGGACTGTTATCATTATCAGACTTATCTTTTTCATCACTCTCATTATCTGGACCATCTTCAACCTGCTTTTGATCATCAGTAGCAGATTTTGTTTCAACATTACCAACATCTTTGGAAGGTGAATCAAAGTATGAAGCATCTTTCCAAATTGGCATCACAATGCAATCTTGACTGATTTCTTCTTTCTGTGTAGATGTACGTGCTTTAAGTTCTACTTGTGTACCTGCAGATTCATTTGAGATTGTACCTGCAGCTACTCGTACATAATTCATAGATTGGGTTAGAGAATCAATATCAAACAACCACTTTGGACCATTTCCTTCTATCATAGGCTTATTCTCTAAAAACCTAATATGCAAGTTTTCTTCTACCCTCCTGGTTCTAGTGTTGTATACCCTAAAAGCTTTACTACTCAAGGAATATCCAACAAAGAAACCTTCATCACTTTTGCCATCAAACTTGCCTAAACTGTCTAAAGTATTAAGAATGGTAACATGACATCCAAATGGTCTCATAAAGCTTAGAGCTGGTTTAAAACCCCTAAAAAGTTCATAAGGTGTCTTGTTATGAGGCTTGACTACTAAGACCTTATTTTGTACATAGCAAGCAGTACTAACTGCTTTAGCCCAAAATGTAGTAGGTAACTTAGTGTCAGCTAACATTGTTCTAGCAGCCTTAATTAGTGTCCTATTCCTCCTCTTAGCCATACCATTTTGCTGAGGAGTTCTGGCTACACTGTATTATCTCTTAATACCTTTTTCTCTACAAAAATCATCCATAACTTTATTTTTATTCTTATGAAACTCTTGTTCATAATCACTCCTGAATATTTCAACTATCCTCATCACTAGTTTCTATTCTTTGATAAAGTTTTTTAAGATCTCAGCTGGTTCCATCCTTAGTTGTTAAAAAGAAACCTAAGGTAGACATGCTATAATCATCATGCCTATTAAGCAATACTAATTAACATTTAACTACTCATAAATGGTTAGACCAAACAAATCCATATGAAGCATAAACAAAAGCTTTATAATTGGATTACAGAACTGACTAACAACCAGAATCACTTTGTTTGCTTCTCTTTAAGACAAGCAACCACATGGCTGGTCCATTTCAAACCTTTGTAGCCGAAACCTACTTACAAGAATTATCCTTAACAAGCTTATTTATTTTTTTAAAATTAAAATGACCAAGTCCTCCTATGCCAGAACATTAAATTCATCTGATGTGTATCCATTGCAACCAAGAACAATTTAAACTCACTTTCAGCACAATGTATCTTCATATACAAAACTTGTACAAGTTCATTTCTAGGAATTTTAAGAAGTATCTGACTTTCATCATGCGCTCCTCCCCCAAATGTAACATAACCTCCATCAAATTCCTTAAAATATAAGAGATAAGCTATGTTACCAGTCATGTGCCTTGAGCATCCACTGTCAATAAAATCTATATCATCCTGTTGTGGCTTGCCCTGCACATAAAAATAAGGAAATTAGTTTCCTTTGGGGACCCAAGCCATTACTGACTTGGATCTGCCTCGTGCACAATGAAGAAGTAGTTTCTCCAAGGTGATTGATGCCACTATCCCAAGTTTGGTAGGTCTAAAAACCCAACATGTTGAGGCCTTAATAGCATTTACCTGATTAACCCTAACATCATTTAACAACTTCTTGAATGAGCCTAGCCTGATATTTAACTGCTTTGGCCTAGCACTATAACTTCTTTGCCGTGGCATATATCTTGTTGGGTAAAGCCATTTTTAGATAATACTATTTTTGATTGATAGGGCCTTCTAACGTTTTTGTCTGATTTTGAAAAATGTGACATTGGTTTAGCATTAAAACAGTTAGATTTCGTGATAAGCATATATTGAAACTGTCCTTGGCATTATTAAAATTTGTAGGCCAGCACATTTCATTAAAACCTGCTTTTGAACCTATGTTCCTGTTGAGCACTAGGGGGGTCCTATTAGTAGTTTAATGTAAGTTCACGCCTATTAAATTATTCCCATATACCATCATTTCCCTTTGATGGTATTTGCAATGAGCTTGAATATGATCAAAACTTCCACAAATAAAACATGCTTTATTATACATCACAAAGTCACTACCTAGCTGTTGGGATTTAAGATTATTCCATTTTCTTTGATTCCCTAGTGACATGTGATCTATACATCTGCAGCATGAGCCTAACTGACTTTTTAACTGATTTTTCATTATTTTTAGATTTGCTGAACTCTATCTTTTTATCAACAAGAAAAACAGTTTCTTTATCAACATTAAGTGAAGACTCAACAAAGCTACTTGTGTCTTCTGATACTTGTTCTTTTACCAAAGAGTCATCAGAATTTTCCTTAGAATCATCTGGTTTTTTTTATCACAAACAATGTTAGACTCTTGCTTACTATCCTCAGAACCATAACTTTTGAATTCAGGGTCTTTGAATTCATCAAGACTAGAATAAGACAAATCAAGCTTTTTAGGTCGATTATAGATTAAAGGATGGGGTGGAGGAACATCATTATACCCCAAACCCTTTTTACTTTTGTCAGTTATGTAACTCTCTAACAACTTGTCTAGGCACTTTGAGGCATTATCAAATTTCTCAATTATAAATTCAATGCCCTCTTTTTCTTGCTTAACTTTTTCAAACTCACTTTTAAGCACATTTATTTCATAGTCTTTGCAAGCTACTTCCCTTTTAAGAATTGCAACTTCTTCACTAAAAAGAACCTCATTCTTTCTATATGTGATAAGTTGTTCTTCTACAGTTGCTAAACCTCTTTTATAAGTAGCTGCTGTGAATTCAGTTTGATTAAGCTTAACAATTAAATCATCACACTATTTTTTAAGAGTTTCATAGTTTTTCAGACAAGTTTTATCATTGTATACCTCAGAGTCTGAAAACGCCATTAGAGTCATGTTTGTCTGAACCTGTTCTTCTGCCATATCACTCCAGTCAAAACCTACACCATCTATAGCCAACATTGCCTTTGAAGATGTGTCTTCATTGTTTCCTTGCTTCCTAGTGTTGTCTTGATATTTAAACTGACCCTCTTTATTCCTTGGTGCTCTACATTCCCTGGCAAAGTGTCCCATCTTGTGACAGTTGAAACACTCTACCTTGGATTTATCATACCCAGCAGTATCATTAGCATTAATGAAAATTTTCTTTCATGTTCTCTAAAAGTACATTTTTGCCCTCATACTTAGCAGAGAGAGCTGCCACTTCAAATCCATTACTTCCAGATCATCTTTATGAATTTGCTCCAAGTCCTGCTATAGGAGATTAGAACCATTTGGATTCTCAACCATGAAAGTATACACAGTATTATCACTGAAGTTAGCAGTACTAACTTGAGGACAAGTAGTGTTAATATTAGGGCTAACAGTACTAACTTCATATGCAGGATTAGCAGTATTAACATCATTAGTACTGCTAGTGCTTGGAGCAATTCATAAAGGCAAGAATGTTTATACGCACCACATTTTGCACCAACAGATTTTTTTACACCTTGTTCAACAATTTTGAAGTTGTTGTACAAATTATCAATGCTCATTGTTTCAATATCAGCATTATTCATCCAGACTACAACATGAGTATTCCACTCATGAGGCAAGCTTCTTAGAAATTTTGAATTTAAGTCTTTTTGAGTGATGACCATACCCAAAATTGCAAGCCTACTAACAATCTTCTAGAGCCTGTTAAAGATAGAGTCAAGAGACTCTGTACTTGATACACTGAAATTTTCATATTGTTGCTTCAACAGTGTCTTTTGTGTTTTCTTAGTGGCTTCATGACCTCTAAATCGTGTTTCAATAGCGGCAAACATTGTTTTAGCATCACTGTATTGACTGAAAGTAAGTTGATTTTCATTGGTAAAAGCCATGAGTAACAAGCTTCTAGCCTTCACATCATTCTTCTTGTTGGTCTTTTCTTCAGCAGTTACAGGTACTAATATCTTTGTAACAGAAGTACCATTCTCTTAGGCTTTTTGTGGTACAGATATCCATGAGTTACCATTCTTTATGACCTCCCATAGAGCATAGTCTTATACCTGGAAGAATTGCTTGATTCTTATCACCCACATCTCATACTCACCTAGTTTGAGTATGGGTAGCTTAGAAATAGTATTACTCTGTGCAGATTCAAACTCTATAACTTCTAGATCAAAGTTTCAGAACACAAGGCTCTGATACCACTTGTTAATCCCAACTAGATCTTGCAAACCTTGTAAAAGGGTTAGTTGTATTGAATAGATTCAAGACAACTATGCTAGAAACTTTGTTGATACTAAGAGTATGCGGAATCTACTCTTTAGTACTTAGAAAAATATGAATGTAATAGTAAATTGTGATGCAGTAGAATGAATGAACAATGAATATAACCAAAAAGCTTCAATATTTTGATGAGTGATAAATACGATACTCTTCAGTAGCTGAGGGTTTTTATAACCTTGAAGCTACAATGAAAGACTGATTGATGTGTATCTAAACCATAACCTAGGATCTAAACAAGGAGTCCTTTACAAGATAACTATGAATCTTCTAAAACATTAAGCTTATATGCATATATTTCTAAATATTTAGAATATACACAAGATAACTAATACATATATTTTAACACGTCTTTACTCCTCTTCACACGTCTTTATCTTCATGCAATCTTTAGTCTTTATCAGCAGTATAAATCCCTTCAGCAGTGTTAAGTTTAGTACTAGCAGTACTAACTTATACCTAGCAGTACTAACATTCTTCTAGCAGTACTAACTGGTTTATACTGCCAGTTATGACTTAAGCAGTACTAACACTTTGACTTGGCAGTACTAAGTCTAATGAGTTTAATTTCCAACACAAATCTTGTGAATGATTACTTTTTATAAAAACAAAATTTCCATACAAATAAGGATGACATGACATTCTTGGTGACATGGCACTATGGGATGATTAGTAGGCATTATGATGTGGCATACATAAAAAAAACTGATGACATGGCATCCATGGCAAAAAAACTGATGACATGACATCCATGGTGACACGGGTTACGATGTAGCATAAAATGGTTAAATGTCTCCTGTTATATATATATATATATATATATATATATATATATATATATATATATATATATATATATATATATATATACTAGTGGCTAAGCCCGCCCGATGGGCGGGCATGACTTGTAATTATTGTTTACATTTTTTTTATTTTGGTAATTATTGTTTTCTTAAAAATTGTATATGAAATTCAAGTATAAGAATTGACTTTTAATCGAAGCTTGTTAAAAATGATGAGAAGGTCCTATGAAAACGAAGGTGAGGAGAAACCTACCAGTTGACAAAACGTTGAACGCACAAAGAAGAGTTGCAAGGTGCACTACTGTAGTAGGCCAGAATCGTGAGGAATGTCCGGTATGTTTAATATAACATATTAATTTATAAGAATACATTAGCTTTTATATAAATATGGTAATATACTTAAAAAAGTTACCTTTTGACAAATTGTAGTTGCTTATCCTAGAAATTTTCCAGCAAAGCCTTATTAATAATGCTTTCAGGGTCAAAATGAATACCCAAATGATCTCATAACTTAGCATAAAGGTTAAAAAAATCCTTAGATTAAAATGAGCAAACAGACTTGGTAACGATTTAGCAAAAATGAGCAAACAGACTTGGCATGGATGTACCTTATCAAGAACTTAGGGTGTGTTTGGTTTGCGGATGGTGACAACAGTTACCGGGTCTTTCACTACGTATTGGTATAGTTTCAGAATATCTCAAAATTCTGGGATTCGGATTACGTTGATATTTCGTATACTTGAACATTATATAATGCCGATTTCTTGACATGATTAACTTGATATCAAATGAGTGGAAAACAACAAAAGTTGGTCGTTTTACAATAATTATTTAGTGGAAATTTTGTTGTTTATTCAAGGTCAAGGCTAGATGTACTACATCTGGTGGTCGTTGTACAATATATTGTACATTATAATCCTTTTTCACCATATTTTTATCATCTTTACTTTTGTAGTGGTTTGTTTGTATCATTTAGTATGTTATTTTGACAGAAAATGTGTAGACATTATGAATGATCATCACTATTGTAGGAGTTTGCGTTGTATGAATAACGGGGCCTATGTAGGTGCTTCCTGAAGCATGTGACTATGTCTATAATCATCTCTTCAAATAAAGATCATTATCTTGATCCTATTTGGATGTGTATTCATTCTTATCTGACAAAGGTTTGGATATTTGGGTAATCGCAGAATATGACACTATTAAAAGACCCTATTAACATGTTTCGACAACAGATGAGTCAAATCGCTTGACAAGTCAGGATATGAAACATGACTTTGAGACTCTGTACGTAGACTATCAGAACCACAGTTCGCGCGCAAATGTTATTATTCTTACCAACATATATTGGACTGTAATTAATTGGCCATAACATTCATGCCACAATATAATGTAAAATAGCTCCTCTTTCAGGTTTCATCTCTTACCATTGGTAGGTGGTCAATTGGGGTGTCTCTTTACACTTGCATCTTGGTTCACTATGACCAGGATGTTTATGATCAATCATATCACTATATTATGTCTGCTAAAAACTTTTATCCGACCCATTAAAAACTTAACATTTGATGATTTAAAGCTCAGATTTTGTGTGTTTTTTGTTTAGAAAACAAAACATATGCATCAAGTTGTAGGTCTAAACATAACCAAACCAAACTGATGAACAACACTAAAACCTAATAGTAGCAACAACTGAATATACCCAAGACTATGAAGATTAAACTTACTTAAATCAGAAACCAAGTAGCAGATCCAAAATTAACACCAAACATTATAGCAATATAAATTTAACATCCATATTCAATAATAGAACAGAAACCAAACTTAAAAGCAGAACTACATCAAGCACCTCAACTCTTTCGCCGGCCCAAGATGACATATCTTAACACTTAACCTCCTTCAACCCCACACTGAAGTACAAAAATGTTGGGTCAGCAGCACCATCCTTGTAGTAAGCAAACACTATTGAACTGTCACCATGCATGCTCTCCCCAACGAAACTGCAAAACATAAAGCCGATGTTGCACACAATTACATTCCCAGTTTTCAGACAATTCGTCTTAAGAAAGAGGTAGGAAGTATCGCACAAAATAAAAGGTATATAACATCTAAAAAGTACAACTGACCACAATTTTCTTATTTAACTTTTCTCTTTCATCAAAGGTTTGATCCAAAGTGACTTTTCAATCACTTTGCATCTGTTTTGCAAAGCTGGAATACCTCATAATGAATTGATTCTTGACTGCATATGATGCTACCATGGGGTTGAAAACCTGTCCATATTAAAAAGAAATAAATAATCATCATATATAGAGCATCACAAAGGGACACACAAGAGGGGGGATACATACCTAAACATAAATAAATATCGCATCATTACATTTTCTAAACCCTTTGCGTCTTTCCAAATGCAAACAAAAGCTAAAACACATTTACTCTTACGGTCTATAGAAAAGATTTATGTAAATAGGTGATAGAAAAAATAGAAAAAAAACCTTGCATCTAATGGAAACATCTTGACCATCAAGCATAGCAGCATAAGGAGAAGATTCCACTCTGTCAGCCTTCATCTTCATCCCACCCATTTTGATCAAAATAAATAAATATATAAGCACAAAGGTGCTTAACAAAAATCCAGGATATACATCATTCATTATGTTTCACAAATAGCTAAAGATATGGTGTTGCTTTAATAATACGTGGACCAAAGGAAGTTTGAGACCTGCTACCCGTGAGGGAGAGCTTGTGTTTGGTGTTACACACATCTGTCATGCAGTAACTACCTAGTGCAAACATCTTAAGTATTGATTGTGTTCCCGTAATCCCGTCTTATCATTTAGGTGTTGTCTGAGTGTATAGTGTATACACACTAAAGATTACTTACGCAAGGTCCTCCTAAATTTAGAATCCGTCTAAAGATATACCAAAATCGACATACCTTTGATGCCTCAACAAAGTGAAAAGCAGCTTCATTATAACAGGATACACAATGAGCATATTTCTTTCTCAGCGTCTTAATAATGATTTCACATGCTTGCAAAATTGTGGGGAAACGGTTAAACCAACCCCTCTTCTCCAATAATGCCTGCAAACATGAAATTGTTATTGTTTTAGTTTGACATATAGTAGTAGAGCATCATGAGCCTATTTAAGCAGTTTAAACTAACTCGTATAAAATTATAATATAGATTTATTATTAGAGATTGCAAGAGATTTAAGACTGGTGAGAAACTAATATAAATCACATAGTGGGCGTGTATAGACTCAGAGGCTTCATACATATACACAACATTTTAGCTTCTTTATTCGGACACCATTAAGTAAAAATAAAGTTGAAAGGCATCCCCGAACCTCTTGCGCTTTAACAAATTCTGAGCGAGTAAGTTCCATGGCTACTTTATTCTCAAGGAACTGTATTAATATCATCAAATACACACCATCCATTGGCGAAGTGCTGCAAATCCACCTCTGATTGAAATTAAAAGGGCATATTAGATCTAAATGACTATACATTGGATTTCAAGTTATAATGCCCGTGCACGCACGAGCTTTTTCCTAAATTTTTGAATAATGTATGTATATTAAAATAAAACATTGACGTAAGAATTTGATTCGCATAATTTTTTATACATTGACGTAATAATTTTTTACATTAGATTGATTTTATATTCAAATCTTGCATCAAACCAATATAACGTTTTTAATGGCTAAAATACATCTTATCCACAGTCTAGAGTTGTGCTTTGAATACGCATAGATGGGTCTTTTAATTCATATGGATCAATTTGTTATTACTTTCAGACGCATCAATCTGGGCATTATGCGGAAATTTGTTTGATGGTTTTTTGTATTCAAATGGGTCAGGTAGGAACGTATTTACCCGAAAAACTATTATGCAAATTTCATCAATGATTCTTAAACTTTACATAAGTTGTGTTTTAATATTTCTGACTTTTAGTCAGTTCAGTTAAAGAGTAAGCGCATCAACAAAAGTAATCCCAAATAGTTCTACATTACTTGGAGCCAATTCAGCTTAAAAGATGAGTACATATAATCAGAAAAGTATAAGAATTAATCACAAACTCCCCCTTATTATGTTTAGTTACTTCAACTAAAAATTAGGTACATAAGCAGAAAAGTAGACCAAAAAAGCATTACCAAACACACCCTTATTACTTGGTACATGAGAAGAAAAGTAGAAAATTGAAGTATTCCCAAACAATATCAGGTGTTACTTCTGCTTAAAATTCATGATAAAAATACTGTTTAAATTTGTGCAACAACCTGTTTATCAACCTGTTATCACTATTAATTTCCGTATCCCCAACAACCTGGTATATTTGTTACCTTTGCTTAAAAAAAATTCATAACAGAAAATAAGAAAAAAACTAATCCCAAACACCCCTTATGTGAAAGTTGTAATTTCGACTCAGTGCGGTTATGTTAATCATAATACCAATCAAACTTTGTCTTCTCTCACCCTCTGATTTAACATAACCTATCATACAAAACTATCGACTGTAGCACCCAAGACTGCTTCTGCTGATACACTTTAAGTTAAAACTGTTTTGAAACGGTTGTCACCTTTTTTTTTTATTTTAATTATCATATCTTCATCATATCAAAAAAAGGTCGTTCAACCAACTTGAAACATTACCAAGTGACGAAGACACACACCCAAGATTAGAATCCCTTCGCACTCTAGCATCAACTTAATGGAGATCCCTGTTTAACCCAAAAAAAGGCCGTTCAATATCTCCAATTTGGCATATATATGAAATTACACTATCTATGTCACTTGACATAAAAAATCAATATTATTACCAACATGATCAACATTATTTAGACATTTGGTCAGTCAGTGAAAAGACATGCCAAGAGACTAAATTGTCAATAACTAATCTATCACATATAGTTGCTCAAAACTACTTTGGATTTAGTTTCAGAAACAAATTGTTCCTTCTAGAATAATACTATGGAATGGCTCAGGCTAACTTACGTCTAAATCTTCCCCAAGTCAAAGATAGAATGAAAATTCAATTTAGACTATTAACCATAAAATTCCAGTAAGCTTTTGATATGCAGATGCATAAACGTTAAGACACGGTTAGTCCCATAAACTGCAAGATAACAAAAACAAAAGTACAAACCAGAAACTCCTCATGGGTTGAGTCCATCTTCCCAGTGTTTAGTTGATCGACTTTAGTAGAGGATGCCTCTTTTGCTTTGATCAACTTCAGCCTGGCATTGCATAATAAACGACGCTTAGATATAAAATTTAAAGAACATACATATAATTTTTTTTAATTTTAATTAGATGAACCTAACGGACACACATAGTAAATAATAGAATGTTGACACACTTTCTTAATACAGAAAACCAAATTACTAAACGACTATACCGTTATCCACAATAATTAACACAATTTTGCCCTGTCCCATATTATCCTACTCTCGTACACATAAAACACCCCGTATATCCTATAAAACTTTAAAGTATAGGTTTTTTTCATATAAAAATAGTCGGTGGAAGGGGATTCCAACACAAAAGTAAAAGAACTGAAACACACGGTCATGAGAGAGCCTGTTTGGAGAATCTATTGGAAGGGTATGAAGGTCATAATAATTTTACCTATATAGATGTAATATATAAAGAGAAAATCATGTTGAGGAATGACGTACCAGCTCAAAGGATAGTGGAGGGTTTCTTGCGGAAAAAATAAATCTGCTCAAAAAGTAAGCCCTCTTAAGGCGCAAAATTTATGTAAATAACCAGAGAAACTCGGGCATTAAATCTGCAAAACATCAATTCGGTAACCATACCCCTAGTAAAAAGAAACATATGTATTTGAATGATACCTGTTGTACCATAAGCTATTCCATATTTCGTCAGCTCCTCTGCATTGATCAAGTAATATATTCGGTTCTAGAACTGGTGATAGAAAAATTTGTTAAACGGTCTCTATTTATAGGATAGAAGGTCAACCAAGAAATTTATCAGGTCAATGGAAAAGATACAGAAAATATACTTTTCCAAATTGTGGTTCCATGTAGAGAAAAAACGTAAGGACTATGGACACCGTTTTCTCAAAGTGTGCTACATATAAAGCATTAATATTAACAACCAGTGAAATTGTGTATATCAATCTTAAGAGACAAGTAAGATATACTCAATAGTTAATAATTTGGTAATGAAAAGTTTCACTGGCCATTCCAGCAGTTGTGTTAAGCACTCAAAATACAAAATGTAACAAAACTGGCGAAAGTGTTTGGGTGAAATTGTAAAAGGCTCAATCTTCGGAGGGAAGAGATTATGCAAGCAACACTTTTTTAGCCTTTCACTTATCATTAACCTATAGTGTTTGGGTAAGATGGATGTTTTTTTAAGAATATATACAAAAGAGGGCTTCCAAATAAGCTTTGGCCAAACAAAACTAACAAACAAAAAACATAGAGATTATGGTAGGACATCAAAATAAGTCCTACTCACATTAACAACAACACACAAAACAGATTGTCATAGATGATTTTAGCAGAATAATGGAGCTAAATTGAATGACATATGAATTTAGACTCTTAATAAGAAATCTGTAACATTGTATTGTTTTTTTTCACACTTTGACTTAGAAAACCTAATGATATCAAACCGAGGGTCTGCCAGCCTAGATGCATAAATGTACTTAAAAGCATCCTCGAAATACTTATGATCATGGAGCACATGTAACTTAAATTTTAGTTTCCGAAGCATCAAGTAGTAGGAAAATAACATGAAGAAAAATAAGGTTGCAAAATTGACAATTTTATGGATATAAAGAAGAAATTACAAGTGACTTTACATACCTCAAGAAGCATTGCTGTCACACCCCGTGAGTTCAGGTTAATATTTTAAAATTTTTCCGATTATTATCTTCGACTTTTATACGTTACGTTTGAATCTGACAGTTTACCGGGAAGTTAAACCGCGTAAATCTGAAAAACATCATCGGGCGCGTTCCGGCATCGGTTATTAATAAATTTAGGCCTTATATGAGATATTTTAACTTTTCTAAGTGTTTCGTGATTTTTAATCACTTTCGATATTAATTTTAGGGTTTTATCTTTTAAATTGCGTTTTCACGTTTTTGACCAAACGGAACCCCGAAAACTCGAAATCTTTTTGTGTAAACTCAAGTTATCGATAATCTTATACCCTAAGTCCAAAAATTTCGTGATCATGCTCATGTCCTCACCTCTACCCACGAAATATAGCTTGTGGACATGCTTGGACGTGAAATTAAATCATTTATGCTCCACTAACTCAAAATTTGAAAACTTACCATGCATGTGAAGGAAAATGACAACTTTGTTGGCTAGTGACTTGCATGCATGCCATTTCTTACACACTTGGACTAGTATTGATGAGCCAAGACCAAGCCATGAGCTAAACTTGGAGCCAAAGTTGGCTTGAACTTCCCCCCCTCTCTGTGGCTAGTTTCGGCCGAACCTAAGACCACACACACTCTTGGTGTGGTCACATGTGTGCATCTATGAACCTTAAAACCCTAATCCATGTCCTATAAATACTATGTTATATCACAACTAGGGTTCACTTTCATTTCCAAGCCCCAAACAAAAACTCACATCTCACTTTCTCTCTTTCTTTGCTCACGGCACAACAACACCCAACTAGGGTTTCATTTTCTTTGATCCTACTCACAATTTAAGTAATCCAAGATCATTTCCAAGAGTTTCTAAGGTAGATCCAAGTGTAGGTTCATTGATTTTCAAAGGTTTATCAAGATTCAAGAGTTAGGGTTTTGAAATTATACTTGGGTTTTCAAGATCTATTAATTTTCTTTCAAGATCTCTTGTGTTCCATCTTGTTCATCATCATTTGTAAGCAAACCCTAACTACTTTTTGTGATTTACTTATATTTTTCTTTATATGTTCAAGATCCATACATCCATATGTTGTGTTTTAAATTTTGCAAGATTTTAAAGACAAGATTTCATGAATAATTATACTACTTTAGTTTCCCTAATTCCGAAATATAATTGTTTCTTGGGCGAGATGAAGAGATGAATGAGTGTTGCAACAATAGAAATGAAGGGGATTAGGTTAGATTTAGGTGTGGTTTTATTGTGGGTTAGTTGTGAACGGAGATTAGGCTAGACTAGGCACTATTGTGAAGTTTGGGTGGATTTTGGTTGCGTTTTTGACAAAAAGAGCTTGTTATCCCAAACTTGTTTTGAGGTTTTGAGCGACCTAAAAATGTTTTCATTAGGCGTAAAAGTAGTTTTTGAAGAGCTTGTTTCGAGTAGATAGTTTTTCACATATCGCACTTTAAAATCGGATTAAAAACGGCCAAGTTATAACCAAATGAAACTTGAAACATTTTTTGGCAAAACCCAATGAATAGTGTGCTGATGTAAATAGTAAAATGGGTATTTGGACACTTTCGAACATTTTTTGACTTTCTAAACACTAGCGAAACATATAGTAACACATATATATATAGATTAGCATCATTTAAAGTTACTAAAAATAGTAAGTTTGGTAAAACATTAGCGGATCGGACTTGGAAGTTAGCGATTATGGATAGTTAGCGCATTTTGACTATATGGAAACTTAACAAATATAGGGGACGGTATTAACGTCTTGAAACTAAAAACTTTCCTAAAATAGAAACTTTCTAAAAGTAGTAATTTTTGGATAAACGCCAAGACTTGACGAAAAACTCTATAATGTTATTTAGTCATACTTTATTAAACAAACTAAAGCACAAACACACATGGATGTCTTTTCTCTTGAAAGCGTGTCGTATAAGTTTCGGTTATCTTTCGTTTACCTAAGATGCGTCGTTTATTTAGGTCGCGTGTCGGACCTTTCGGCTTTATTTCTTCCTCGTTGATTATCGATTCACCACTTGCTTAAGGTGAGTTCATAGCCCCATGTTTTACCTATTTTCAAATGCTTTATACTTTGGGATGAGAAACATTGTTTGCTTTTAAAATTGGACACAAGTTCTTAATGTGAGTTTTACATGTTTATGTGTTGCCTAAGTTTCCTTACAAACCACTATTGCCCGAACTATCATGAACCGTTAGTCACCTATGGCCAATTGGATTGGTTAAGTGAGCGTGAATGCGTAAATAGATCTATTGGGACTAATTATCCCTATCTGCTTTGGTTCCACTTAACGAAGAACAAATGGATATATGTCATGTCGATGTGCTTTGTGGTGGTCTTTGGTTTGGGACACCAGTTAAGGGCAGGAATACTATGTGGCATGATATGATATGCCCTGTTGTTATTAGCATCGGTGTCATGAGCTTAGCGCAACAGTAAATACTTTCATGTGAAGTTGTATTCGTTATAACTGTCACATACGTTGTATAACTTGTGGCCCACACTACTTTTGTTGAACATTCCTGATTTCTAAATGATTTCTTAATATTGTGAGTAAAGCATTATTCACTAAACGCTTTTGGATCCTTGCAAATACTTTACTTAAACCTATGAATTCACTCAACTTTATGTTGATCGTTTTTAGCATGTTTTTCTCAAGTGATTAGCTTTGGACTTCTTGACGTGCTATGTAGAGTCTACATGCAATATGACACCCTATTTCAAGACTTATCAAATTATCATACTCGTTGTCTTTTGAAAACATAAATTTCGCTTCAGCTATCTTTTAAAACTAAATTATGCTTCCGCTACATTTTACTTATGCTTCCGCAAATGTTTAATTTCTTTTGAATCTTGTAAAACTTATCTATTTTTTTTAAATAATGCAACGAGTTATGATTTTCAAAACGTCCATTAGAGGTTGTTCTCTCGTGCCTTGTGTTTGAAATATGATGACGTCACACCTTCGGACACGTATTTCGTCCAGTCCCCGTCTAGGGTGTGACAGATTGGTATCAGAGCCAAGGTTATAGAGAACCAGGTAGAATATCTAGGTAGAATATCTAGGTCTGGTCTATAACCAGTATGTGATCCTTACGTGCGTTTATGTGTGATTTATACGTGTTTTTGCTATGAGCTTACGTTGGTTTTTTCTCTGCGATTATCTTTTCTTTGCGGCTATCTTTTCTCTGTGGTTATCTTTTCTTTACGGGTATCTTTTCTTCGCGGTTTACGTTCGCCTTATGTGTATTCCTCTATTTACTTATATGGAAGTTGTCTATATGAATATTAAACTTTTCTAAAAATTTGTCTAAGACATTGTGAGCGATGCAATGGTCTCGAACTTATTTTCATAACCTTATACAATATCGTTTTACACGAAATCCATCACGGTTTTGTTTACATGGAATTATGTATGAATCTAAGTGTTACAAGTCTTGTATGGGCGGGACTTGTAACTGGAGGTTTAATATGGTAATTGCTATGTAAACTCGTTCATAAAGATTTTTATCTTATTTACTTTAACCGTGTACTCATCGGCTATTTTGAACTCTATGTCGATCTTCCCTGATTGTTTTATTCCCCGTCTCCGAAGACGAGTTTTAAACACTCGTTTCATACTCATTAGAGCACCGGCATCAAAAATAAATAAAATAGTAATGATATGGCATCATTATGACGTTGCATAAAATGGTCAAATGCCTCCTGTTATATATAATGTAGAGATATATAGGGTGAGGTTCTTTTTAGAACCAAATTAAAGTACAGAACTACGAGAACCATTGTGAACCAATCATTATTTTTGAAGTATGAAAATATTTATTTATAATCAAAAGGGCATTATGGTATTTACACATTTCACATCCTTTATGGCTTCCTAAAAACAAGGTTGACTCTTTTGTTACATTAATTCTTTCGAAACTGTTTTACTTGCCGTAATATCCTCATTAATTCCTATAGCATAATTATATTTTGTTTTCGTCATTTTCACTAGTCTATGATATGTTATTTACATTTACACAGAATACTGAATGGGAACTAATTTTTATATAAACAATATTAGAAAAACTAGGTAGATACATGTGCATGGGAGCTAAAATTTTTTTTAGAAATAATATCTGAAAAAATAGGTAGATAGATATGCATGGGAACTAATTTTTTTATAAATAGTATTAGAAAAAGCCGATAGATTCATATGCATGACTACATGTATTGATAAATATTTATGAAAATGCATGTGTATTATACTTTTGATTTCAATTTTTAAGTGGAAAACAAATATTATTCAAGTAAATTGTACGTTTTTCTTTTCATATAACGTAATCCACATGTATGTGATTGTCTTGGATAACAACTTTTACATCGTAAGCTATCGACATGAGCCCTTAGACATTTTTCGTAAGTGAATACATGTGGCATTTACTAACAAGTTGCAACCCTTTATACCGATTTCTATTTTGAAGCAAGGTATTTCGGTTCATTTAGTATGAAATTATAGTTGCCTAACGAGATCAACAAGATAAAAATACACATATGCATTGCACGCTGTAATATCTTGAACCACGAAAACTTTATCTTGAACCGCAAAAACTTCAAATTTAATCATGCATATATGAACAATGAACTTTATTGAACACTAAACTTTAACTTTGATATTTGCATACGTACACCGTCTTCGACTTCTCGTTGCAAATCCAGTATCACGTCCAACACCTATTTCACATAAACATATGCTCAATATTTACTGAAAGAACCAAATAAATATGTACTGTTTCAAACCTCCAACGATTCTCTCTCAAATAAAGTTAATTAGAAACTAAATCTGAGTACATGTGCATACCACTTTCATTATCTTGAATGTGTCAATAGAAATTCACAAAGACACAAGTATTACATCAACAACGACATTTATTTTGAGGCGTGCATATGTATATTCGTCAACAACGACATCCTTTTGAGGTATGCACATGTATAGTCATCGATGTACAACCACAACACATGTACACTAGCTTGTTGTCTCCACCATCCTCACTAGTTTAATCTTTCTTCATTCATGTTCAATCTTCATTCTTCTTAAAGGGCCATCAAGTTCTTCTTACACTATAATACATATAGCAACACACAACAACACGCATGAAACGAAGCAGAAAATCAAAGTAAATAGCATGATTGCATGAATAAAATCTAGAAAACTTAGGACATCTTCATTAACGTTTTCAGCTTGGTTTAAGCAAATACATGAGACATTTTAAACAATTAGACTAACAAAACGCTTTGAATAAATACATGTGCATTTACTTTTGTAAGTTTCACGACAGCATATAACTTCATAACAGTAGCAACATAATTAACTCATGAAGTAGATTTATCCTTAAAATCAATAATCAAAATTGAACCAATATATAAATTAAAACTAAATAAATATTTTTAAAAACAAGTGATAGACGAATTCAGTCAACAATTTTAAAAACAAACAAGGAAATGATTTCCAGACAAATATAAAAAGACTTCAAAAAAAATCCTGAATGGATATATGTAAATCTCTAGTGTATACATAAAACAAATGCAATCAAACGATCGCATACTATGAACAAATCATGGTACACCAGATTGCTTATGAGTAATCGACCATAATCAAAATGGATATGTATAAAAAAACCTGCACGTATTTATTAGAAACAAATAAATATCACCCAATTGAATTCTAGAAATTCCCATTATCGAAAATGAGCGAAATGGGATAAAAAGTGAAAACTATGTTATACGAGGCGGACATGTGAGAATGAAGAATTTTTTTTAGTTTCAATCAGTGGGTGGGTCATCATTATTCCACTAAAGGGATGAATGGGATCTTGTACATGTTTGTTGATATTATCACACCTCATTCCTCATAAGAATTTATGAACATATGATTAAGTGATTAACAAAGATGTATAGAATCGATGCGGAGACTTATGATGATGATCTGAGAATGATTTAGAGAAATATTAATTGATATTGGGGGTTAGGTTGCTTGGGAGTATATAGAAAAAAAAATGGATGAACCGATCCCTCAGATCCTCTTTTTTAGTGTACAGTTATTGAATGGTTATACAAAATCCATATACTACCCCTTACTTATTTACAAAAGTTTCCTTATCTTTTCTTTTATGACACAAAAGGGACAAATCATATCATCCATTGATCTAATATTTCAATGGTTTAGATTGGTTCTCACAGTTCTGTATATTTATTTGGTTCTGAAAAGAACCCAACACTATATATATATATATATATATATATATATATATATATATATATAGTAGGGATCCAGTGAGAAGTAAACTAAAATAAGAAGTGGTGAGAAGTGACTAAAACCACACATTTGAGATGCAACGACTTGCATTAGATGCATTTCTATTCATTTAGATGCACCATTTTGAGTTTCGAAAGTTAACTTGAAGTGTAGATGGTGAAAATTGATTTTCATGATTTCGGCACATGCAAAGGAATAAAAAACAAGAGAAATCATGAAATGCATCTAATATACGTATATACATCTAATTAAAAGCTAGAAAATACATTATGATGTGTTATAATGCATCCAAGATTATATAGATGCATCTAATTTAAGTCAGTGCATCTCGGATATGTGGTTATAGTTACTTCTTATCCTTCTTATTTTAAGAAAACTTCTCGTTTGATCCTAACTCTCTCTCTCTCTCTCTCTCTCTATATATATATATATATATATATATATATATATATAAAGAGAGAGAGAGAGAGAGCAGGGATCTAGTGAGAAGTAAATTAAAATAATAAGTGGTGAGAAGTGACTAAAACCACACATTTGAGATGCAACGACTTGCATTAGATGCATTTCTATTTATTTAGATGCACCATTTTGCGTTTCAGCGCGAGCTCCGTATAGATTAGCAACCGTCGGAACTGCAAGAACTATCTACTCAATTGCAAGAACTTTCTGACAAGGGATTTATAAAATCGAGTTCCTCACCCTGGGGAGCCCCGATCTTGTTTGTCAAAAGAAAATGCTATTTTGGATGTGTGTCGATTACCGTGAGCTGAACAAGCTGACTGTAAAGAATCGATATCCACTTCCGAGAATCGACGACCTGTTTAATCAGTTGCAAGGATCAAACGTCTACTCTAAGATTGACCTAAAATCTAATTATCATCAACTCAGAGTTCGAGAGGAAGACATTCCAAAGACAGCATTTAGGACACGCTACGGTCACTATGAGTTTCAAGTGATGTCGTTTTGATTGACCAACGCATCGGCGGTATTTATAGATCTGATGAAATTCGAGTGTGGCAAACCGTGCACTAGTATAAATTCATGATCGTGTTTTTATTGAATGACATCTTTAATCTTCTTCCAAGAGCGAAGAAGAGCACGCAGAACACCTTAAGTCAATTTTAGAGTTGCTTAAGGAGGAAAAATTATACACCAAGTTTTCAAAGTGTAAATTTTGGCTGTCGAAGGTACAATTTCTTGGTCACGTGATTGATAGTGAAGGCATTCACGTAAACCCAGCTAAGCTTGATTCACTCAAGGATTGGGCATCGCCCAAGACTCCGACAGAGATTCGTCAATTTCTAGGTCTTGCTGGCTATTACCGATGATTTATCGAAGGTTTCTTAAAAATTGCCAAACCTATGACGAAGCTGACTCAAAAGAACGTGAAGTTTGATTGGAGTGAAAAGGCAGAAGCTGCATTTCAACCGTTGAAGCAGAAATTGTGTAGTGCACCGATTTTGGCTTTACCCGAAGGTAGTGAAAACTTCATGGTTTACTATGATGCTTCTCGTAAAGGATTGGGCGCAGTTTTGATGCAAAGGGAGAAGGTCATAGCCTACGCGTCACGCCAACTTAAGATTCATGAGAAGAATTACACTACACATGACTTAGAGCTTGGAGCTTTAGTGTTTGCTCTCAAAATGTGGAGACATTAATTGTATGGCATGAAGTGTGTTATGTTCACTAATCATAAGAGTTTGCAACATATTTTAGATCAGAAAGAGTTGAACATGAGACAACGTAGATGTTGGAGCTTTGACGAACTATGACATATAACATGCCAGGTCGACTATAAAATGCCCCTACTAGTTGCTGCCATGTCTAAGTCTAAGGGGGTCGAAATAGGGCTTAAAGTCGACCCATTAGGGCTGTTATAAAAAGAAATTTTGACAGACTTCTACTTCAAACTTTGTGACCTTCTAACTATTCATTTACTCGACGAAAACAACTTATCTCAGGGGCAAAAAGATCACGTCCAGTCCTATTATTTAAATAAATTTAGTCGTCCTTAAGGGCTTGGTGTTTAAGAGTCGAATGAGGTGTTTGAAGCTACACGCATGGGCTAGTTACTATGACGTAGCTTATATATTTTTGTTTCTATCTCAACAACGAGCCTTAGCTACCAATCATGCGAGCATTCTAAGCCTAACACTCACATTATGTCCAGGTTTCATTTGTCAATTACATGTTTTTATGGGGCTTAGGCTAGTTCATTCACACTACATCAGAAGGTAAACAAAAAAAACAAAAATGTTTTGTTGTTAATCGGTTTAAGCACACAACTACGGAACAAGAATTGCAATTTAAAATATGAGTAACAAGGGATGATTACCCACGAAACGCGAACTCACAAGGACTTGGAAAGGAAGAGTGTACGTAAGCTTGAACCAACGAAACCCTAGCTCCAAAACCACAAAACCCTAATTGCGTGGAGTCTTTTCGTGACTCTAAACCAACAGCCCCTTTGATCCTTGCTTTCTCTTCTACGAACCAACAAGAAAAACCCTAGGGATGTCGACTTGGCTTAGGGTTTGATGGGGATATTGAAAGAATGAAATTTGGATGTGTGTGTGTCGAATACAGTGAGTAGGAGGAAGAGGTATGTGAAAATCTTGAATCTGTGAAACACTAACCCATCTAGTATTCTTCTTATAGTTGTACACAAGGGTATGTGGACTAGTAAATTGCATGTTCACATGTATATGTAACACCCATTAAGGCAAGCATCTTGACATAGTGATAAAAAGTTGAATACTGTTGAGTGTTGGTTGAATTCAAGGCGTTGGGAAGAGAACTAGGGAATAAAGCAGACCTATATTTCATGGTTTGAGGGTTTACAAGAAAAGAGGGACGTGGGCTTTTACCCATGGGTTATAAGAGTTCAATTTGGATAAATGTATGCCTTCCTCCTAACAGCCGAATATTGCTAGATTCTTGGGATTTCTAAAGTATTTATCTAGTGTTACTTGGTTTCTTTAAGGTATAGAGATGAAAGTTTTGGATGTAAATAAATTTTATTGGTTTCTTACTTTGATAGAATGGAGTAAACGTGCCCAAACAACCTCTCTTGTTGCATAAACAATTTAAATGGCGAGTACGAAGTGATCACGTAATGTCTTAATGAGTGTAGATGACGTTTCTAGCAAACGTTGAATTTTTGATGCATTCGCGATTAAACTGGCGAGGTTTAAATGGAGTTAATCACATGATTCCAATAATTAAAAGGGAGGATGATTTAATTTGGGATTTAAACGGGAAGTAAACGTACAACCAAATAAGAAAAAAAAAATGGACTAATTGGGATCGTAATATGACCTGAAAAACACGGGGTGTTATACATACCTCGTATATCTCTACCGTATGTAACCGAATTTATTCATCTTATAGTTGAGGATGATACTATTAAACTCAAAACAAGCAAAATTAAACACAAGGATACGCAATCAAATTATATACAGTATATATGCAGATTATAGATTTAAATGTACGTATTTATGTAGATCAAAGTGGCCTAGTAACATGGTATATATCAACTACCGATCGTAATCTATGTTCCCTGTGTCTTCGATACACTCCGTTTATTATCTTCCATTTCCTCCCTTCTCTTTAGATATCCTCAGATTGTAGTTGTTTTCACATGATAAAGACACGACGAAGAAGAAGAAGAATGTATTGAGTTTGCATTATCTTGAATCATAATTATGCTTAACGAATACCTTCTATTCCATGATCGTGTTTCTTTTCTTTTTACATTCATTCCATAAACTACCACGACTACTGCTATGATCACCGTTGTCCATGGAATCGTCTTCCTTGTTCATAACATAGGAGAATTGTTTGAAGACTTTGCTTAGTAAAATCAAATGAAAAGCTGCTTCATCTAGTATTTCTTGTTCTTGTTTCGCATGATCCTTACGAGAACATATCAATCAATATTTTGTGAGATATCCTTTTTGCATTTCTTTCGATTTGATGCTAGTAACGTTCTTGCAGATCCTATATATACAAGAAACAAATGGAGAAAAAGAATGGAAAGTAAGAGGAAATTGCTTTTGCGAATATGAAAGTGGTATTGACTTCTCTTTCTAAACCTATACCAACGCGTATACTCAATCCTTATTTGATCAAGTTTATCCAAAACAATCTTATCTTTAACATATTTGTAGTAGTTTTTATTACATTATTTGAATATATATTTAAAATTGAATTGTAATGGTTAGCAATTGTGATTGTCACCATTTGCTTCTACAATTTTATATGCAATTTTATGTACATATAATATCCGGGGACTTTTATATTATGAAAATAGTTTCATATATCAACTTTACTTTTGTGATTAATTTCATATATACTCAAAGTACAATTATTAAATGCATAATGTATAATATTTTTAATGCATGTTTGGGTAAATATAAAATTTCTAACTAAAAAGAGAGAAAATATGAAATTTCCCTTTTTATATTTAAAAATTGTAATTATTTATACTTTGTAGCTTTGGCTCCACGTGAATCACATATTATGCAAATCAGTGGGTTAAGTTTCATTGAGACATGGGTAGAAAATCAAGTCGTAGAGGTCTAAGAATATTTGCCATGTTAAAAAGAAATTACGGTCGTGGTAACTTTTCATTCCTAGTTTTTGGTTATTGTAGTAATCCCAAACTATTTTTGTTTCGGCATGAGCTCATGCTACCGCGCATTATTGCTCGCGTTTTGGACCTATGGCGCGAGCGAGCCACACCTTTAATTTTCTCGCGTTATAGCATCTCGCACCATCACTACCTACCGCGTTATCAGTCTTTTGCTTTTCTTTTCTTTTTTGGACAAATCACACAAAAATGTATTCAACTTAAAAGTCATTTCAAATCAAGGTATCACACTTTTTTTCTTGCATAAAAAGATACCCAACTTAATTTTTTGGCCAATTTGAGTATTTTCGTTAAATAATTAACGATCATCCGTTAAGTTTTACATTTAAAGTCCACCGCCGCTACCACTACCATCAATCATCGTTGCTACCACTACCAACTAAAATACAGTTAGGGCATTAACATTTTTGTTTTAGTGTAATTTTGGTTCACCAAATTTGTTTACTGGATTTTGGTCATTCAAGTTAAAAATAAAAGAAAGAAGCTTGAAGGACGTAACGGATTACTAATAATAATAAAATTGTGTTTGACCCTTGCAGACAAAATAACAGTTCTAAATTTTTTGAATAAAAAGGAATCTTAGAGGTCTGATTTAAATACAAATATTTGGGGGCTTCTATCTCATTTTGGTGAAAGTATGTAGGTATTTTTTGGAAAAAAATAAGGTATATCGGCCATGCAATGATACAGTAGATTATATAAAGTGTAAGAATTTTCTATCCGCTCTCCGGATACAACTCATGTTCATTTTTTCAATCATTCTCCCTTCTTTGTGCCCTTGATGATTCAGATTAAAGCACGTGTTTTTTTGTTATAGCTTTTTTACCTTCATAACAAAATCTAGAAATTTTGATAGTAGGAATTTCAATACCAAAAGATTAAGATGGAGTGAAGCAACACCTGTGGACAAAATCACTATTAATGTCGATTACTGGGTAGAGTTGGTGATTTACGAAGGTGGTGGGTGGGTTGGTAGTAGAGGCGGTGCTTGGTAGTGATGATGGTGTGAGGCTTGGTGGTGGCGAAGATGATTGGTGGTTTTGGTAGCGGCCAGTAGACTTGAAATGTAAAACTTAACAGATGATCGTTAAATATTTAACGAAAATACTCAATGACCAAAAAATAAGTTAGGTGTCTTTTTATGCAAGAAAAAAAATGTGATAACCTTGATTGGAAATGACTCTTAAGTTAGTTATCTTTCTGTGTCATTTACCCTTCTTTTTTAATTGGGTTTCAAGGTTTGTGTTCTGTGTTTGAGTTTTTGTTTCTGTTTTTTTGTTTGTGTTTATAGGTGTACTATGTGTGTGTGTTTTTTTGACACATTTGACATGCAGGTAAAGGAAACGAAATGGGTTTCAAGATTGATTTTTTTAATTCCCCTAATTTTGGATTTTTCTTTTCTTTTTTTATGTTCCTTGAAGTGTTTTTTTTTTCATGGTGTTTTACAATGGTTTACATTGTTACTTTATTTCGTTTAAATTGTGTATTTGTGTTTATTTTAATGTGTTTGTTATGGCTCGGGACCTCACCTTCTGCTCTAAGACCATGTCATAGCTATTAATAGAACTGATCACTGGTGTGTACAATCTTTCTAAACTCGGATCGACACAGTCGCCCAGCCAGTTAAACCGAGAACCAGTTTGATTTTTGGAAATCGGTTTTGGGTAAAAAGATGGCTTAAGCAACAGTTAGACCGGTCGAACTATAATCGAGAACTCGCCCGAGTCAATTAGAAAACCAGTATTTTATAACGTTTGGTGTATAAAAATATCATGTAATAGGAAGAATTTAAATTAGAAGAATTTGAACACAATCAGGCTCAGAATGGCAAGTTTGAAAGTAAAAAAAGCACATCTCAAGTAAAGAGAATGATGGAAAAATGGAAAGTAGATATGCAGTGTGTGGAAGAGGAAAGTGTGATGAAGGAATGAGATGATATTCAGAATTCTGCATAATAGTAGTGTTTGATGTCTGTTGTAGATGGGCTCCTTAGATCATTTTGTGAAGGTGGCTGCAATATGGTCTAGGGGGTCTTTACAAGGGGAAATGTAGCCTACTATCCTAAGTAACAACTCTTTTGTATTTTGATGAAACCTATCATAGATGATAAGTTGATGTTACATCTGTGAGTGGTGGCTCCAGTGCTAATGTAGGCTTACCTTCATGAAGGAAATACAGTCATTTACATGTGAGTTTGGGAGCATTGAGGCCTATTAATGTTTGAGTTGTATGTTATTCTACTCTGGAATGGCAGATTCTTTCAGCATTGTTATAGGAAATGTAAGTGCTTTCAGTGGAATGTGAAGAATTAGTTTGTTTGTTATGTTTTGTATGCTATTTTAGCTAGGGATGTAAACGAACTGAACGTTCAGTGAACATTTCATGAACCGTTCGGTAAAAAGTTCGTTCATGTTCGTTTATTTATTAAATGAACGAACATGAGCATTATTTTACGTTCGTTTTGTTAAATAAACGAATATGAACACAAGTCATGTTCGTTCGTTTATGTTCGTGAACGTCCGATTAAGCGTTTATTAACGTTCGTTTATGTTCATTTATATGTTTATGTTGGTATATCATATTTTTTAATTGTATACTTTTAAATCTGGTATGTTTAAATAAAATAACACTTACTAAACATAATATTATGCATAACTTGATAATATTTTATGTTTTTTTCTACGTTCATTTATGTTCGATCGTCTATGTTCGTTTAAGGTTCGTTTAGTTTCTTAATGAACGAACATAAACGAACATGAACAACTCATTTTCTTAATAAACGAACATGAACAAGAAAATTCGTCCGTTTAAGCGTTCGTGTTCGTTTATTTGTCCGGTTAAAATTAAATGAACTAACATGAACAAGGCATCGTTCATGTTCGTCCGATTCGTTTACATCCCTAATTTTTGCTGTTAAGGCTTGTGGGAATGTCCATTGCCTGATTTCTGAATTGGATGTAAACAAATTATGGTCTTATTAATATATTCTTTACATTAAAAAAACAAAATTAGAAGAATTTCTTTTGCGAATATATATTTTTTCGGTGAGTAATGCTATTTAGACTTACAACACATGCTTAAATCCATGTCTAATGCATAAATCACTTGTACATTTGTATTATGCATTTTATCTCTCCAAATTCCCACCAATCATTTTTTTCAAAATCAACCAATCAAATCATTAGATACATTTGTAGTACAACAATAATTTTTCTTTTTAGGCCATGCAAGATATTAGAGGCAAAAAAGAAAAACATATATTACATTATTGTGAAGCAAGCAGAGCTTGGACTCCAAGTCTGCTCGTTCCAATTTCCTACTTCTAATTGAAATCCAAATAAAGAAAAAAAACATTACAGCGGCTGCCAATGTATATCACACGTTTGGTAGGACGTAATGAAATGTTAAATGAATGGAATAAGCAATACAAGACATAAAAGAAAAACTCTAAATAAAGACAAAAATAATTATGAATTGCTTGTTCCTGAATTTTTTTTATCATCTAGACGTCGTAGAGAATTGCGAATTCTAATTTCTTTCAATTTGAATTTAAAGAATCAGAATGGTGTGCATAGAAATAAAACATTTTCTAAGGAGAACAAGATAAAAAAAAAATTGGAGCCAATTTTTGGATGAAAGTAAAAAATTTTGAACAAAAAAAATGAATTAATTAAATTAAAGCTCTTTTTTTGGCCTAATTATCGATTAGAAGATTTAGCTTGTATGAATCGCTATTGGTTTGATACCAATAAACCCTAATTCAAGGCCAAAGAATTTTCAGCCGCTACCATATAATATTCATCTTTACCCTGTGATAAATAAAGCATCCATGTCCCTTTTGATCTCTTAAAATTTTTATAAAACGGACTTTCTAGAGACCCCCAACGACCACTCTTCGCATGAATTGCTAAGGATCCAATAAGTCCAACATTTATTCCTTCAGACGTGTCAATTGGGCAAATACGCCCATAGTGACTAGGATGAATATCTCGTATTGGAAAAGTAGCAGTTCGTGCAGTCAATCCCCCCGGGCCCAAATAACTCAATTTTCTCCCATGAACTATTTGTGTCAACAGATTAGTTCGATCCAAAACTTGAGATAATGGGTGTAAACGAAAACCGTATTTTTGATTGGTACCGCAGTGGCCCTTTGGTTGGGTATTGGTGCAACATTACCTATTGATAAATCCCTAAATTTAGGTCTTTTTTAAATTGATTCAATTGTGAAATAAAATATCATGAGGGAGCAATCGCTTCAAAGTGAATTCTCCCTAGATACATCTATTCAATTAAATTATGTCAATTAAATTATGTCAATTAAATTATGAATTTATGCCGATTCCTAATATCTAAATTGTCCTAAAGATTCAAAACTTATGTTTTCTCTCCAAATTCTCACCAATCAAATTTTCAAAATCTACCAATCAAATCATTAGATACATTTGTAGTACAACAATAATTTTTCTTTTTAGGTCATGCAAGATATTAGAGGCAAAAAAGAAAAACATATATTACATTATTGTGAAGCAAGCAGAGCTTGGACTCCAAGTCTGCTCGTTCTAATTTCCTACTTCTAATTGAAATGCAAATAAATAAATAAAACATTATAGCGGCTGCCAATGTATATCACTCGTTTGGTAGGACGCAATGAAATGTTAAATAAATGGAATAAGCATTACAAGACATAAAAGAAAAACTTTAAATAAAGACAAAAATAATTATGATTTGCTTGTTCCTGAAATTTTTTTATCATCTAGACGTCGTAGAGAATTGCGAATACTAATTACTTTCAATTTGAATTTAAAGAATCAGAATGGTGTGCATAGAAATAAAACATTTTCCAAGGAGAACAAGATAAAAAATTGGAGTCAATTTTTGGATGAAAGTAAAAATTTTGACCCAAAAAAATGAATTAATTAAATTAAAGTTCTTTTTTTGGCCTAATTATCGATTAGAAGATTTAGCTTGTATGAATCGCTATTGGTTTGATACCAATAAACCCTGATTCAAGGCCAAAGAATTTCCTGCCGCTACCATATAATATTCATCTTTACCCGGTGATAAATAAAGCATCCATGTCCCTTTTGATCTCTCAGAAATTTTATAAAACGGACTTTCTAGAGACCCCCAACGACCAATCTTCGCATGAATTGCTAAGGATCCAATAAGTCCAACATTTATTCCTTCAGACGTGTCAATTGGGCAAATACGCCCATAGTGACTAGGATGAATATCTCGTATTGGAAAAGTAGCAGTTCGTGCAGTCAATCCCCCCGGGCCCAAATAACTCAATTTTCTCCCATGAACTATTTGTGTCAATGGATTAGTTCGATCCAAAACTTGAGATAATGGGTGTAAACGGAAAAAAACTTTATAAGTATCTGTTAATGGAGTGGAATTTACCAAGTTCTGAGGAGTTGGTGTCCAGTTATGCTTAAGTGCTGCATATATATTTCCTCGAGCCATATTTTCTAAACGAACTAAGGCCAATCCAAATTGCTCTTGTAAAAGATCTGCTACAGAACGAATACGCTTGTTTTGCAAATGATTCATATCGTCAAGTGTACCCATTCCAAATTTTATTCGAATCAAACGATCCGCGGCTGCCAATATATCTCGCGGTAACAAAAATGTATTGTTCTGGGGTATATCAAGGTTCAGTCTCCGATTCATATTTCGTCGACCAATCCCTCCCAATTCACATCTTTGTTGAAAGAATTTTTTTTGTAAATCCTTAGATAAGGATTCAGAAAATACCGGATCTCCCTCTACACAAGCAAATTGTTGATAAAACTCCAAAATAGCATTTTCTTTTGACCCTATTTTTTTTTTATCATTCAGAAAAGACAAAAATAGTTCAGGATAGCAAACATTTTCTAGAATTTCTCGTATATTCAACCCCATAGCTGATAATAGAACTAGAATAGATAGTTTTTGTTGCCTACTCACACGAACCCATATCCTTGCTTTTCTATCAATCTCTAATTCTAATCTTCCTCCCCAATCTGATATTATAGTGCCGGTATAGACTGAAATTCCGTTATCATTCAATTCTGACTGGTAATAAATACCGGGACTTTGCAATATTTGATTGATTACAATTCTATAAATTCCATTTACTATAAACGCTCCCAGAGAAGTCATTAGAGGTATCTTTCCTATCAAAATTGTTTGTTCTTGGATATACCTACGCCTATCGTTTTTCCAAATGAGTCTCGCGGATACATATAATTCAGAAGAATATGTGAGTGATTCATACACAGCATCTCTTTCCTTTATCAGGGGTTCTACCAATTGATATCTTTCCAAAAATAATTCAAAGTCAATTTCTTGATTTGTATCTTCAATTTTAGGAAACTTAGAAAGTTCTTCTGTCAAACCCTGATCAATGAACCTACAAAATCCTTCAAATTGTATCTGATTAAATCCAGGTATTGTGGACATTGCGTCTATCCCGGATTATTTTGAAATTGTAAGTTATTTATATTCATCCATATCGAATTCTCTAAAAAAAAAAAAAAATACCATTTTTGCTGGCGCATTATCCATCAAAATAAAACCTAGCAATGATGGAATTTGGATTCTATGAATCTTTGACTGGAATCTATGAGATAGGTAGAATAAAAATTTATACTGAACTTTAATTGTCATTTTTAAAAGATGCAACCGAAACAGAATTGATAAAACAGTCCTAGAAACCCAATTCTCCCACTTAAGCTTATAATGCTTTGGGATTTTTAATATCAAAACTTATTAATATTAAGTTTCTTTTCTTATATTATAATGTATAATGTATAATAATAACGGCATAGATATTCTAATCTACTTCAATATCGAATACCAGAAAACTGTATGAATGTTGTATTTATTAACTTATATTATTATTAACGCGGGTATAGCTAATCTAGATCTCCGTCTTCTCTCTTCTTTTATTGCCCTCTTGTCCTGTCGTGTCGTTAATTGACAGTATGACTTAGGGCTCAATATAATTTGACCGAACAAATCATAGTTTGGTAAACCACCTTGAATCTACTGCGGAGTGAAGGATCTTGGATCCAACGCATAACCCTTTGGGAATCAGAAAGATAAAGACGAGAAAGACCAATGAAATCCAGTTTCAAGATTGTATAGTTTAATGGTAAAGTTTGATTACCATTAATCCTCAGAATAGTTAACGAGTTTTTCCGTTTTATTTATATCCTATGCATCACCTAAATCCTAAGCTCTAGGCCTGAGTTATATTAAGTTAAGGTGGCCTTAGTTATCTATGGTATTTGTCTTATTACCTATTTCTAGTTGATTTATGAATGAAGGTGGCATAGGCCCCTATGGTCCAGTGGTTACGACCTCTCTCTTTCACGGAGAAAACGAGGGTTCAAGTCCCTCTGGGGGTATACCAAGACTAAAGACTATAGGAGTGGGATTTCCTATCAAGTGATCCGTATTTGTCAAGTCCTTCTATTAGTCTACTCAGAAGAGACTTTCTATTTTATATCAAATGTTTTTTTTCAAGTGATATGTATTTGTCAAGTCTACTTGGGAGACGAAAGGAAGTTGATTATGGAACGTCTAAAATGAATTAGGCGTTGGGTCGATGCCCGAGTGGTTAATGGGGACGGACTGTAAATTCGTTGGCAATATGTCTACGCTGGTTCAAATCCAGCTCGGCCCAACAATTCGCCAATCTACTATCAGATGGTATAACACTCTTGTTCTTAAGAAATACCTGATACAAGACAAGAGAATAAAAAAAAAGAATCTAAATTTTCTGCTAGATCTCTTCTTATTTCCCTGGGATTGTAGTTCAATAGGCTAGAGCACCGCCCTGTCAAGGCGGATGTTACGGGTTCGAGCCCCGTCAGTCCCGACGGATCCAATAAGTACATCAATTCGCCTCTCCATTTTCTGTGAAATGAAGGGACAGCGAGAATAATTGAATTCCGAAGGGGTTTCCCTCTTTTTTTTTTTTCAGGATTCTCTCGACACACCCTAAACTAAAATGAAAATAACTAAAATAGTGAAGTTGACAGAATATTTCATCTTTTCTGCCGCGACTCGTCTTTCTCATACTTCTTTGTTTTGTCTTCCAAAGAAAAGAGGATCACTAAAATTTAGAACCTAATTCCTGTCTTTTTCCACTTCGCTTGTATTGTTTGTTGGTGGGGTTTTGTAGTTAATGGAAACAGACGGGTTAGATTATACTTCATTGGATGGTTCTACAAGGAAGACCTAAGGTGGGTTATACAAAAGAAAGAACAGAAAAGAAGGATAAATTAAAGGCATTTTTGATTGGTCTGGGAATCCTATCTTGGATTCGGTATGGATAAAAGATCTTCATATGTTATATACTATTAATTCTCCACGACGAATTAATTTAATAGCTCAGATATTGTTATTCATGATATTGATCCGATTCAATATCATCGATAGGTAATGCATTCATTGAATTGACAGGTGAAAGATTTATCATCTCTATGGGATTAAATCCCGAGTTATTGTATTGTGAAATAAAAAAAAACCGATGAGATTATGGAAGTAAATATTCTTGCATTTATTGCTACTGCACTGTTCATTTTAGTTCCTACTGCTTTTCTACTTATAATTTACGTAAAAACAGTAAGTCAAAATAATTAATTAATTACTTTAAATGAAACTCGACTTCTGAATTCTTTGAAGAAATCAAAAGAAAAGTATTCTATTTTTGCTGAAATCAAGGGGCTATAATCGGCGATATTCTATGAGATCCGAGAGTATGGTAAGTAATAAATTTCTTTCTTACTTACCATACTCTCTATTAGTGTTATAGTAGTGTATAAAGTTGTACTTGACTTTCTAATAAAAAGGGTATACTATATTAACTTTTATCTTCAATTCAATCTATGTAGTTATTAATCCATATCTGGAATTGACGTAGGACCCAATCTTTTCTTTCATACATTTATTTATATATATTTATATTGCAATGAATCTGAAATAATTGTTTTACTGTTATAGAATAAATTTCTCCACTAGAATCTAATGGAATTTCGAAATGAAGATATTTTTATTTGAAAATTTTTTCAATTTAAATAAAGAATGCGTTGCAGAACGATCTATAAAACAATTGATACCTTTTCATTTCTCAACTAAATTAGGAGTGCTTCTAAAGTCCACTTCTTCCCCATACTACGAGTGAAAGGGAAAAAGTAAAGACTACCATTAAAGCAGCCCAAGCGAGACTTACTATATCCATGTGAATTATGTCCCTTATCTCTATGATAGAATTATTCCATTATTGCTCACTAATAATAGTAGAATGAATGGTCCAGAGTCAAAAAGGGATTCTGGGCGAACACTATTAATGGACCAATAAAATAAATAGATTTTAAAAATTCCTATATGATTTATAATCCGTACCCTTTCCCGATTGTCTCTCTGAAGGAGTTGGGAGATAGTATATTATACTCTTGACGAGGGGTCAAATTTGTTTTTTTCTTTTTTTTCTATAAACTATAAAAGGTAAATTATCTATCCAATCTCAATCTAATAGTGATTGAATGCCTGAACACTCAGAGATTCTGGCGAGTCTATATACGTAGATTACAGTATAGAAAGTACTTTCCCAACTAGTAGTGGAATTATCGGCCGGTTATCCAATGTAATTAAAGACCCAATCAATAGACATTACATTAGCAGTAGAAGAGAATCTGGAAGTCTTGCTTCGACCATTATAATCTTTCTTTGAATTTGAGATTCAAAGATTTCCAATCTTTTACAAAATCCCCAGAACATCAAAAAATAGCGGAATAGAATAAGAAATTTCGATTCGTTTGTTGATGAGGCGGCACCCGGATTTGAACTGGGGAAAAAGGATTTGCAGTCCCCCGCCTTACCACTCGGCCATGCCGCCAAAACGATACACATACACAATAGGATCAAAATTTCCCTTTTTGAGTTGGATTAGTAAACTTGAGTTTATTGTACTTGCATCCCTTTTTAATCCTAATCCTTTTTTCTAAATTTATAAAAATTAGAAAAGAAACAGTTTTTCCCCTTTTTATTGCATTTGATCTGCCCCTTCGATTGATTGTATAGTATCTCAAAACACACAAACTTCCACTCACTTTTATATTGAAATTTATATTTTCACTCAAAAAGCCTAAATTTATGGGAACCATTAACTATTTATTGACTGAGAATTCGTGAATTATTCTTGGATTTGAATATCAATTTTGGTTTGCCTAATGACATAAGAATAATAAAAATTTTTTTGATACATACTTAATTGATTTTTTTAATCCAAAATCCTTCTCAATTTCCATTATAACAAAAATGATAGGTATATGTAAACCCCAGAACAGATATTCTTATACAGATACCAAATTGGTATAGTATGTTGCCTATAAATAAAGGGAATTCGTTGGAACAAAAAAAGGCCTGGCTGGGTATTGACCGGGCCAGGCCCAAAAGGCACTTCGAACAAAATAAAAGAAAGAAGGTCTTCTTTATTTCTCTTTCTATTTTGATCTTTCGAGCATCTAAATGGAATTGCTAATTATATAATAACGATAAAGAATGTGAAAGAAATACTTTCTTTAATCCTTACTTGATGTGTAATGTAACATAGTAAGTATCTTTTTCAATTGGGAGAGATGGCTGAGTGGACGAAAGCGGCGGATTGCTAATCCGTTGTACGAGTTATTCGTACCGAGGGTTCGAATCCCTCTCTTTCCGTTTCCGTTGATGAGTTTCCATTTTTTCTTTCAAATTTTGCAAACCCCTTTTTATTTTTTCCTTGTTAAATGTGTGGAATAGCTAAAATAAAATCTTAAGAAAATGATAAAATCAAGTAATAAAAACAAAAAAATTATTCTTCACGTCCAGGATTACGTCCTGGATCATTGGATAGGAATCCAAAGATGAAGAGAGAAACAAAGAATATTACTACTGTATAAACGAAAAGTTTGAGAGCAAGAAAAACACACTAGAAATAGAAAAGAATGTTCAGAAATTCAAATGAAGTTGAAATTTGTAATAAGAGTCTTTGATTACCACAAATCACTTTCATACCCAAATTAGATATTGTAAGGGACCCGAAGCTAATAAGGTATTTCGCCGTAAAAAGGATTCAAATCAGGAAATAGGGCGTCTCGCGGCTATCCGAGAATTTCAATGTTTGAATCGAAGGTTCATACTGTCAGACTTATTTGATCTTATCAATTGTTATAATTTTTCTCGAATAAATATGAATTTTCTAGGATAGTATTAAAGATCTTATCGAAAACTTACAGCAGCTTGCCAAACAAAGGCTAAAAGAAAAAAGAACAGGGGTATGACTGGCATAAAATCGACGATTGGATTCAAAAAAGCATAGGCTTCGGGCAATTTGGCCAAGAAAAGACTACTCGGATAAAGGGCAGAATTAAGACAGATCAAACTAAAGATATTAAGCATAACAGACATTTTTTTCGTCGAGATAATTGCATTTTGATTGAGTTATTGATATAAGGAAAAATGAAGTAAAGTAAGGTAGACAAAAAATCCTTCTTTTTCCGCTCAATCAAAAATCCTCCGATTCTCAAAGGAGAATAGAAGAAATCATACTTTCATACAATATCTTAATTGAATTATATGTAATGATCAATAAATTCCGTTGAATTAATTCTAGATATACACATGCCAAAATCCTAGCACGAATCTATAATAGATTCTATAAAGAATAAAGATTTTCTCTATATAGTTGGACTGGAATTGACGAACACTTAATACCAATATTATTCTTTAATAGTATAAGTATCCAATAAAAATAGAAATGGGGCGTAGCCAAGCGGTAAGGCAACGGGTTTTGGTCCCGCTATTCGGAGGTTCGAATCCTTCCGTCCCAGAGCATATCCATTGTATTCCAATACTTCTTTTTTGTTCAACAAGGTTCTGTTTCAAGGTTTGGATAGACTTTTTTTATTCTTTGCGGAATCATATCTGAGTTTTTCACAAACCAAACTAAATCGAGTTCAAATGACACGCAAAAGCAACTGAACCCTTTTGTAACCCATAGAAAATGGGGCATAGATCACAGTTGGAGAAAGATTACTTAACCTCAGGTTAAAAAAATATGAAAATACATATAAAAGAGGAAGTGCTTAGACTATAGGTATGTATGGTTATCCTATTTCAGTGACAATAGTGTTTCCATTTTTGTGAAAATGAAATTGGATCCCTAAAATATCAAAATTAAAATATTTAACAATGATATTTCTTTTTATTGTTCGATCCATTTAGCTTATTTGCTTTGCATCATTGACAATTCAATTTGAAAAAAAAAAAAAAACACACACACACACACAGAGATCTTGCTTTTTTATGATAATAAAAAGGAGTAAAACTTGACTCAAATAATGATGTAGAAGTAGAAAACTTTTTCAACTATCAAGATTTGTAATGATTCCTTCTAGGTTGGGAAGTTGGAAATGGTCAGTCTATCTTATTGAGTCACTTGAAGAGACAGAGTCAAATAGAATTTATTTATTTTATTTGTGCAATTTCTGTTAGTTATGTTATTTCTATATTTTGATTTGTTAATATTTCTGTTAGATTTTTTTTTGAGATAGATATTTATAGAAAAATCTTCTATTCAGACAAAAAAAGACGTCATTTTGCTAAAATTTCTTCAGAAAAATCTTTATTATCTATGTTATTAAATATTTAAATATAAATAACTATGTCTCTGTACCGACTGAACCAATGACTATTCATGATTCCATAATTGAATCAATTCCATACTGGTTCCAAATTAGAGGAATGTTATGGTAAAACTTCGTTTAAAACGATGTGGTAGAAAGCAACGTGCGACTTGAAGGACACGATCCGGTGTGGATTCTTATTGTTACATCCACCATTTTATATAGGAATGAAGGTGCTCTTGGCTCGACGTCGTTTGTTCTATTCTACTAGAACCCTTCTTTTTTTATTGGGTTCTAATGTAAATAGTTCATGATGGAGCTCGAGTAGAAAGTATTTATTAATTTCTCAGGGGCAACGATCTAGGGTTAATGCCAATTAATAAATTGGAACAACTTCGTAAGTATATCTTCGATATAGAAATCGAAAGGATTCCATTCGAACAAATTTTCAAAATTGTTGGAACGGCTAAAACTTTTTCGATCGACAGTGTATCGCGCGTGAATCAACCTCGGTATGATTCTTTGATAGAAAGAAATCCCAAAAGGGGTATGTTGCTACCATTTTGAAAGGATTAAGAAGCACCGAAGTAATGTCTAAACCCAATGATTTAAAACAAAAATAAAGGATCCCAGAACAAGGAAACACCACTTCAATTGTCTCACGGAAAGAATCCAAATCAATTTTAAACGAGACAAAAACGGTGGGTTAAAGACCACTCAATAAAAAAAATAAAAAAATATCTTAAAGAAAAATCTTTAATATATTTGAGAATTATTTTATTATTATTATATATTCAACTTGAGTTATGAGTACAAATGATTTTTTTTTTCAGGAAGGAAGCTAAATAAAACTTACTATGAGTTAAATTGAAATTTGAAATGATATTATAGACTAATTCATTTTACAGATTTTCTATTTATTCTAATTTTATCCATAGACAAAACATCATTTTTTCTCGAGCCGTACGAGGAGAAAACTTCCTATACGGTTCTAGGGGGGGGGTTCTTTTTCATCTACATCTATCCCGATGAGCCGTCTATCGAATCGTTGCAATTGATGTTCGATCCCGAAGAGAAGGAAGAGATCTTCAGAAAGTGGGTTTTTATGATCCGATCAAGAATCAAACTTATTTAAACGTTCCCGCTATTCTCTATTTCCTTGAAAAAGGTGCTCAGCCTACAGGAACTGTTCAGGATATTTTAAAAAAGGCAGAGGTTTTGCCCTAATCAAATGAAATGAAATGAAATGAAATTAAGGAAATAAAAAATAAGGGTAGGATAATGATTTCTATATCATTTTGGATATCTTTTCTATACTATGTTTTTTTATTTCCTTTTTTTCTTCTTCTATTCTTTTCTTCTTATATTCGTATCTAGTTATCATTGTTTTTATAGAATCTTTTTTGATAGAATCCTTTTCTAAGGAAACCCTTATTTGATTCATCCTCACAAAATAGAAATATTTTGGCATTACCTGACCTGCAATTGGATGGTTTTCATTCGACCTCTAATATCAAGTAAGAAACAAGGAATCGAAGTTCTTTATTCTATATGGATTCAATACACTCTTGATTGCATAAATACTTTTTCTACTTCTTCTTTGTTTATTCTTTGTTTATTATTATTCTCCATCTAAACTAAAATTTTTAGTAGATATGTATATGCAGTGCCAATCCAACACAAGTCCCTTTTTTACTATTCTTTCCATTTCAGTTCTTGTTTTTTTTTTCATCGTATTCCTTTCTTAATGTTTATATTGACAACATTGTATCGAACAAATATAATTCATCGTGATAAGCAGTTCTATTTATTTCCGTCCCATAGGTTTGATTTTTTACCTGTTGATTCAAATGATGGGTTCGTTGGATTTGATACCCGGATTTTTGATTGAAAAAGTGTATAACATAGAAATAGGGGATGGTCCACATTTTTTACATGTCTTTTTTTATTTTGATCGGGAATTTTTTTTTTCATCTAATTTAGTCATTTTTATGTTCCAAATAGATTAGAATTTTTTTTTCTATTTTTGATTTCGTAGATTAAATTAATGCTTTGATTTAAGAATTTTTTTTTATTCTGATTGTATCTACATACCCCTTTTTCTATTTGGGTTGCTAACTCAACGGTAGAGTACTCGGCTTTTAAGTGCGGCTAGGATCTTTTACACATTTAGATGAAGCGAGGGATTCGTCCATACCATCGGTAAAGTTTGGAAGACCACGACTGATCCTGAAAGGGAATGAATGGAAAAAATAGCATGTCGTATCAATTAAGAGTTTTGAGAATATTTTATTCTTTCCGGCTCGGTACAAAGCCTTCTTTAATTTATTGAAAGGTAGGAAACCAAAGTCAATTTCAAGTTGGGTCGAATTAATAAATGGATAGGGCCTCAAAGCTTCAATTCATTTCATTTTTTTTAGGGAAAGAAAAAGCAACGAGCTTCCGTTCTTAATTTGAACGATTACCCGATCTAATTAGACGTTAAAAAAATATTAGTGCCCAATACGGGAAGGCTTTCTCCCAGGAATTTATTCTTTATTTTTTAATGAATCCTAAATATTATCATTCTCCATTTCATAATGGAAACGTATGTGTATAAGAAACAGTATATTGATAAAAAATTTCCAAAATCAAAAGAGCGATTAGGTTGAAAAAAGTAAAGGATTTCTAATCATCTTGTTATCCTATAATGAAAACGAACATAAATACTTCAATTTAAATGGAAAAAGAGAGGATAGAGAATCCGTTGATAAGTTTATCTGGATCCGAGGTATCTATTTGGTTTGTACTATAATACCTTGTTTTGACTGTATCGCACTATGTATCATTTATAACCCCAAAAATCCTCTACCTTTCATTTAAATAGAATTTCAAATGGAGAAATTCAAAAGCTATTTAGGGCTAGATAGATCTCAACAACACTCTTTCTTATATCCACTTATCTTTCAGGAGTATATTTATGTACTTGCTCATGATCATGGTTTAAATAGATCTATTTTGTTGGAAAATGTAGGTTATGACAATAAATTCAGCTTACTAATTGTGAAACGTTTAATCATTCGAATGTATCAACAGAATCATT
>BQNB010004743.1:2859-22859 GCA_026074375.1 Tanacetum coccineum | reverse complement strand
GGGTAAATGTATGTCAAGTCTTAGTTTTGATTGATATGTATGATTTGACATCGATGTTGTATTGAAATAAAAATTACTCCTAACACCGTTCGTCCTAAAACCAAAATGCTATGTCTCAAAATCCGCGCACTCAACTACTCGCTCACACAAACATTCTATCAACTCTATCTCTCTGCAATGCCACACCGTCTCACTATCACAATAATGACTACAGAACAATAGCACAATCGGCATCATCATTCAGAATTCTTATCAGTAAATGTTTGTGTCGAGGCACTTTAATCGTAAACCCATGACAGCAGAGCTCAGTTCGAACGTAATACCAAGATGAAACGAACTAAATCACCAACTTTTCATAATATTCCACCCTTAATATGAAGCTCCCCATAAAAAAAGTATTGTGTATAATATTAATCCAGGAATAAGATTTTGAAAGCACATCGATGGATGAATGAAAGTAATTAGTTTTTAACATAAATCCCCAAAGTTTTTAAGCATTATATTCAATATCATTGAAATGTTCATCTACAGCCTCTCAAATCGTTATTTAAAAGTTTTTGCCTTCTTCTAAAAATCACTTAGTCGACATGTTAATGTTTTTGAATGTGTTTTTATACTTTTTCAAAATGTTACATTTTAGACCCTTGAGTTTGAAAAGTGGCAGAATATACTCTTGGAGTTTGCACTTTTACGACTTTGGTCCCTCAATTTTAAAAGATATACCAAGTAAGCCTTGTACTTTAAAAAAGTGATATAATAGACCCTTGTAGTTATAACTTTGGTAAAATGACACTTTTAGTCCTTTTAGTTATAAGTTTTTGAAAGTTATGATATATACCCCTTGCATGGATAATTTTTACAAAACATGTCCAAATTGCCATGCAAGCTTATTTTAACATTTCAATAGACATTTATAAGTTATAATAAACTAAAATATGAAGAATAACATAACGCAAGTTAAATTAACGATCGTAACTAGAAGCAAAACGGGTCAAATTAGGGTTTTAAAATGAAAACGCGCGGGTTTTAAGCTCAAATTCTTTCATGACTTATCAAAGCACTTATTTTAAATACTAGTTAAGCATAAACGGGATAGATTATAACAATATTTTACAAGCTTAGCTTATAGATTAAGCAAAAACATAAAATTAAGGTTTCGGGTGTACGGTTTTGGATAAAAAAGGTATAACACATAGGTTTTTGAGTTCAAAGCTTTATATTATGATTTTAACATGATCATATGAACATTATAAAGGTATGAATACAGAATATAAGCTTAGAGAACCTGGTCTTGAGCTTATAGCTTAGAAATGGGTCAGAATCGGGACTTTTAGCTTTGTACGCCTAGATTAATGACTCTCGGGATTCGTTTCTTTGTTTCTTTTGATTCCTTTATGTACTTGAACCTTATTAGGATCTCTTAGAATTCATATTGAGCAAAGTATTGCTGCTATGATGGGTTATAGAGGAGGAAGTGGGGGATGAAGAAAAATGAAGTGTTTTGGTTCCTATTTATAGGCGAATTAAACTTGGAGGCCAAGGGAGGTTATGAAATCTAAAGAGGACATGTAGGAGGTCTAGAGGGTAATGAGGAGGGTCTAGTATATGTGTTGTTTAAGCTAGAAACTATCTATGGTGAGGTGTTTACCCCTTTGCATGCCGTGTCTAAGAAATGGAAGAAACAAGAACCATGTGATGGATTTTTAAACTATAAATGAAGTAGATATTTATTAGAGGTGCTTGTAAGCAGCTAGGGAGGTAAGGTGCTTGTCATTGAGGTGCTTGGTTGCAAGAAAAACTTTCAAAATGGGTCACTTTGCAAAGATTTTTGATTTCGGGTACATTAGGGCTCAATTAGGGTTTTCAAGCTTAAATTTTGTGTAAATTTGATTAGGTGTTAGCCGTGATATTTAGTAAAGTGATGGTCATTAAACAATCCCGAGCCTTGTATAGGAAAACATAGTTTTCGGGAGTTTAGTTAAGCTAGTTGGGCCTAGTTGTCGGGCTCAAGCCCATTTGTTCTATGAACCGGCCCAACACAAAGCCTACAAGAATAGTCCATCCTTGTAGCTATTTAAAGCCCTCTCCAAGTGTGGAGAGGGTGTTGCTTCTCATTTTTCTTTTGTGAATCAAGTAACCATTTTTCTTTGTTTTTTACTTTCTCTCTCTAAAATCTATTTTTCTTATTTTTGTGTTTGAGGTGATGAAATGATATCCTAACAAGTGGTATCAGAGCCAAGGTTGGGTTAAGTGATTTGTTTGTGGTAACTTAGCAAACAAGTAGTTTTGAAGGTCTTTATGGTTTGTTCTTTGTTGAATAGTACTAACAAACCCATGTTCCTTTAAATTCTTTGACATCTTTCTTGTTTGTGTAGCTGATTGCAAATCTCCAATCACTTGATCAAGAGGATGATCTTTATGAATTCTTGTAGTTGGATTAGGACTGACTTTGGATTGTAGTAACCAAATTGTTTCCATGTCAAACAATTAAACCTTCATCTTAATCATTACTTGAGAATGTAATATATGCTATAATCTTCTAAAGCATGCATATTTATATCAAATAGAAGTTCAATGCTTGTTTTTTCACCAACAGCATTAACTTCATTTGTGCTAGCAGCATTAACATTTGAACTAACAGTATTAACATTGTTAGTGTTGTTAACATTATCATCCTTCTTTTGATCTTTACATTCACTATCTTTTCTTAGATCTTCATCAACCTTCTTTCCATCATCACTTGAAGGTTTGGATCCAGCATCATGAGAACTCTTTAGATCTTGAGAATATGGTGGATCAGCAGTCCATAATGGTATCAAAATGTAATTTTTGACAGGTTCTGTCTTCTTTCTAGCTTGACTTTCATTATCACTTGCTTTTGTACCTGCAAAACCATTAGATTGTGTACCTGCAACAATTGGCTCATAATTCATTGTTCTTGTTAGTGCATTGATATCAAATGGCCAATCTGGTCTACTATACAAACATTATGTGTACTCTTCACTAAACCTAATATGCAAGTTTTCTTCCACTATCCTTGTTTTACTATTGAATACTCTAAAAGGCCTTACTATTCAAAGAGTATCCAACAAGAACCTTCATCAGCCTTACAATTTTAAATTTGCCTTAAGTAATCTATGGTATTGAGAATGGTAACAAGATACCCAAACGGTCTCATAAACTTAAGTTGGTGTTCTATCAGGAAAAAAGTATCATTTTGAGGGTCTTGTTATGTGGGCATTAACTACTTACCACTATATTTTGATTTACACATAGGCAAGCAGTATTCAACTACTTCCTGCCCTAAAAAAGTTGTTGGCAAACTTTTGAACAAGCTAGCTTAGTCTAGCAGCCCTCAATTAGTGTCCTATTCATCCTCTTTCAGCAACTTTATTTTTGTTGAGGAGTTATAGCTATACTAAAGTGTCTTAAAATACACTTAATCTTACAAAGGATTCATCTCTTGTTTTTGAACTCAGTCCTATTATCAATCTAATCACCTTAACTTTTGATTTACTTGCTTTTATATCCCTGTTATTAAAGGACTTAAGAATGCACTAGTGCTCATCCTTTAGTAGCTAGAAAGAAACCCATGTAAAACCAACTGTAATCATCTGTGACAACTAGGAATAATTTTCTTTATAAGGCTTTTTCAAAAATGTTAGACTAAACAAGTCCATATGTACAATTTGTAAGAAGACTGATTGGAGTTCTTTGTTTTGGACTTACAACGAGGCTCTATGCTGCATTTCCCTTTGGACATGCAACACCAGGTTTGATCATTTTCAAAAAGTTTGGAGTGTATCCTCTTATAAGATTTCCCTTAACCAATTTATTCATGGTTTTAAAATTTAAGTGACCTAGCCTTCTATGCCAAAGTTTAGATTCATCAGATGTGGCTTTTGCAAAAAGGCAAGTTAAAACCTCCTTTAGGAACTATGTTCTTTAAATCAACACTATACATATTGTTCTTTCTAGGAACTCTAAGTAAAACTTGACTTTCATCAATTAACTTAAAGTTTGGAGATAAAACAAGACATTCAGTGTCATTAAAAAGAACACTATTCTTTTTATCACACATTTGTGAGACACTAAAGAGATTAAACTTTAACTCTCTTACAAAATACACATTTTCAAAATCTAGATTGCCAGTTTTAATAGTACATTTTCTTGTGATTTTCCCTCCTTTAGGGTTCCCTCCAAAAGCAACATATCCTCCATCTATCTCTTCATAGTCTATAAGATAGGACTGTTCCCTGTCATGTGCCTTGAGCATCTACTATCAATCACTCATTTATCACGTAAATCTATTTGTGGATTGCCCTGCACATTAGATAGGAAAATTAATTTTTTTTGGGACCTAAGCCATCACTGACTTAGATCTGCCTTGTGCATCAATATAATTAAACTTTTTTAGGATGATTGATGCACTGTTGTGTTTAGAAACATGGTCTAAAACTTTATGTTTTGGTTTCCAAACCCAACAAGCTGAGGCCTTAACAACATTAAAATTATTTCCCTTAACAGCATTAACTACTGCTTTTGGCCTAACAGTATTAAATTTTTGATCCTTAACAATATTAACCCTTTGATTAATATTACCGTTTTTAAATGTTGTGTTCTTATGAATGGGACTCTTAACAGTTGAATGTGCTGTTTTAGAAAGATATAACATTGGTCTAGCAGCATTCACTGTTGTTTTTGAGTCGTGAGCGGTTTACTTAACTGTCGTGCAGTATTAACCAATACTGCTGTTTTTGAAATATTTTGTCTAGCAGTATTATGTTACTAAAAACCAGCGTCATGAGTAACAGGCTCTTGGAACTAAGTTCTTTTTAGCACAAGGGTGAGTCTTTTTAACAAAGATTTGATGATTCACCATTTGAGAATTGTTCCAAACAGGTTTTACCATCCTTTGATTTTGAAACTGTTTTTGATGGTAATTGCAATTAACTTGCAAATGATCAAAGCTTCCACACACATAGCATGCCTTATTAAACATCTCAAAATTGCTTCCTAGTTTTTGAGACATCATATTGTTCCAATTTCTTTGATTGCCTCTTGGATTATGAGTGTTTTACCTATGTTGCTCAACTTGTTTAACAGTTTTCCTAGTAGTTTTTTCTTGTTGTTTAGATTTGACAAACTCTTTCTTAACAATACTAGGCCTAACTGTTTTCTTTTCAGATTTATGCTGAGACACATCCTCTTCCTCATCATCTGACGCCCATTCTTCATATAATTGGCGCCATCATTCTTTCTGCCTAACTACTCTTGGCGTTCTTTTCATTAGACATAGCTTTACTGTTCTCAACTACAGGCTTATTAACAAACTCATCTAAACCAGTAAAAGACAAGTCAGGTGTTGGAGGCATGAAATTTCCTGTGTAGGGAGGTGGAACTGCATTATAATTTTCATAGCCTAAACCTTTTATTGCCAATTGTCAGCTATTCTGACACTCTATGGCTTGTTTATAACTTTTTAGATTGCATGTTCAAATTTATCTACATTAAGTTGAAATGCCATCTTTTTCTTTTTTCTGTTTCATGCTTCTTCTAAGATCTCTAATAGTTTTTTCTCTTATGTGAATTTCAAAATTTTAAGCCCTTTAATATCCTTGTGAATAAATAGACTCATTTGCTTTATAAACTTCAAGTTTTTCTTCCACATACTTTAAACCTGTCTTATAACCTAGAACCATTAACTCAGATTTCTTTAAATCTTTTAATAGTTGATCATTTTGAGATATAAGAAGTTCAACAGTTTCCAAACAAGATTTTGAACAAATAGAATCATTGGATACCTCTAAGTCAGATGAGAAAGCCATGAGTGCATAATTAGGCCCTTCCTTTGCCTGATCACTCCAGTCATATCCACCAAGACCATCACATGACACTAAAGTTGTGGAAGTAGATGTTTCCACAGACACACTCATTCTTGAGCTTTCCTTGTTCTTGTTTTCTTGATTTCTTAGAGCTTTGCACTCCATAGCAAAATGTCCCCTCTTATGGCAGTTGTAGCACTCCACTCTGGACTTATCAAAACCAATAGTCTCATTGCCATTAACAGTAAGATTCCTTACTGTATTCTTCAAAAACCTTCTTGCCCTCATAGTCAATATGGCCATTTGCCATCTCAAATCCATCTCTTCCATGTCATCTGGATGGATTTGTTGCAAGTCCTCATGTACAGGTTAAGGACTATTTGGTTGACTAGCAAAGAATGAACAAATAACAGCATCACTCAAGTTATCAATATTTGTAGAGTTAGCAGCATTAACTTGAGTGCTAGCAGTAGAAACTCTATGAGCAGTATTAAGTATTAACTGCTTCATTAGTTCTGCTAGTGTTGTTATTTGAATAGGACACAAAAGCCATGTTCTGTGTACTTGAACTTGAGCTAGACATCCCTTTAACTTCTGGTTCATACACCTTGAGGTTGTTGTATAGATCATCCATGCTTATTGTATCCAAATCAGCTTTATTCCTCCACACAACAGCATGTGTGTTCCATTCAGGTGACAAACTTCTTAATAACTTTTGATTAACATCTTCTTGTGAAATCTTTTCACCCAAAAGTTTTAACGGACTCACAAGCTTTTGAAGCCATCAAAAGTTTGATCAAGCATCTCTAAGCTTGGAGTAGTGAAGTTTTCATATTGATGCTTTAAGAGATTTATTTGAGTCTTTTTTGTAGCTTCATTTCCACTAAATCTCTTTTCAACAGCTTTCAACAACTTCTTAGCATCCTTTATAGAGTTAAACTTTAACTGATGTTCATTGGGAATGCCCATCATTAAAGTACTTCTAGATTTTACCTCTAATCTTCTCTGAGTCTTTTCTTCAGCAGTTGTAATAGGCATCTCTGTCATAACTCCTTCCACAATTTTTGTTTTTGGCAAGGTTGCACCATTCTCTATGACTTCCCACAGTGCATAGTTTACCATCTGGATATATTGTTCAATCCTCATCCTTCATGTCTCATACACACCAGGTTTGAGCATGGGAACTTTGGATGCAGCCACCATGTGTGCAGAATCTTGATCCATATCTTTTAGCAAGAACAGGTTCTTCTTATTCACAACTTCTCAATAAGCTCTGATACCACTTGTTGATCCCACTTCAATAGATCAAATTCCTTAAGCTTGTTTAAGGTTTAGTTATATTAGATAAATCTAACACAACTATAGTAGAAACTGTGTTTGAATGTATTAAAGATTATGCGGAATCTAATCTTTAATATTAAGAAGAATTATTAATGAAACAGTAATTCAATGAACATACAATTCAACAAATAAGCTCTAATATTATTAATGATAATAATACGAATACTCTTAAAGTATTAGGGTTACAAAGACCTTGAAGCTATGAATTATATGTCTAAGACTTCAAAATATTGATAAAAGATATCAAACTCTATGCCCTAGGACCTCCTTTTATACACCAAGGAGCCCTAGTCGGCTTACAATACTTTTCTAAGTATTCATAATCTTTTCTATAAACAAATAACTTAATACATATCATATAAGCATTACTAACAACAAACAGTACTAACTTATTAACCTCAGCAGCATGAACTTATCTCTAAGCAGTCTTAACCTTGAGCAGTACTAATATTCACTAATAGTAGTAACTTTGTACTAGCAGTAGTAAACACTTTGCATATTTTTACTAGCAGTACTAATATTCACTAGCAGTAGTAACTGTGTACTAGCAGTAGTAAACACTTATCATATTTTCTTTGAAGTTCATGAGCAACACTAAATCCAGTTGAGCAACATTAACATAAACATGAGCAACAGTAATTCATACAGCATCAAGAAGACTTTTAATCCCAACACAAGGCCCCTAAGAGTATATTAAATGTATTTTAAATATATTAAGAGTGGATCAACCATATAAAGGGCAAGGTAGTATGAAGACTGTTACTATATGGCATCCTTTCTACACAATCATGTTTCCCTAGACATATCAACAGAAATATAGACAAAAGCTGGTTTTCTAAAGCCTAACATGCATACTCATCCATCAACGTTTATGTCAAGTAAACGTTATAATATGACAAGTAATATGTTCAAAAATCCATATGTTATCTATTTAACGTACTTTCCATAACGTTATATCAAAACGGATTTATAAACATTAACGTTTATAACAAAACCCTAACTATATGTAATGTTTACATACGAACCAAAAGTACAAACTTTTAAGGCATGTGTACAAGATTACAATGCATAATATTTGAATTATTTTTCCCTCCAAAACCAATGTATAATCCTTTAAGCTCAATGTACAATCCGGTAAAGCACAACATTCAAATTTACTATTTTCCCTCCAATTTCTTTATAGATTTCGTGCAACCTTTTAAACACAGCTTACAACACTCCAATGCACCACATTTGAACTAATATTTCCCTCTATTTCAGCTATGGCTTGTATTAAATCAAATATCCTACAAAACCCCTAATGTACCCGTAACACCTTAACTTAAGCTCAAACCAAGTTACTAACCAAGCTAAACCCTCCACCTGACACACCACCTTGCCTAAGCACCTAGTCACCACCCTTTGAGCCCTTAATATTTAAGCCCCTCAACACCTCACCGACCTCATGGTTGAAGTATTGTCACCTGAGCCAAGGAAACCTCCTTGTCACCACCATTGTTACACCGGTCACCTTCCACTTCGTTACAACCTTTCAAAGCTACATACTAGCTCTTATTAGTCACCCTAGCTCACCTTGGACACCACTCCTCCACAACTTGGCCACTACTCCACACAAACTTGGTCACCACTCCAATTTCAACCCTATATATACACGCATACATACACTCTTTTAAAACTCACCATCAGACCCATTTCATCGTTTCATGTACTAGTAAGTCTTCTATCTAGTTCTATAAGCTCTAGTTATGTTTAAGATCATATATAAGCTATGATTTAATCATTTTATCAAACAAAATCATGTTGGAAACTCTCAAACCAAACCATGACGTAATCAACCCATTTTGAAACCCTAAACCTTTCGAATCCTATTTAAAAGCTAGCATAAGCTTGCTTTTGTCCTAATAAGCTCTATGTCACTTCTAAGATCATGTGAATGAAACCCTAGAACCACAAACCTTCATGTTTGGTTTTCCTAAACCAAACGCATGTCTGAAAACCCTAAAACCCTATTTTGTAAATTCTATAAGCTATAAGCCTTAATCGGATCCTAAAAGCTATTTCTATAAGCTCCCTTGTCACTTTTATAAACTTAGAAACTAATCCTAAAAGCCCTAACCCATTGGGATATTATTTCTAAACCAAACATGCCCATTTTGGATTTTTAAGCTCACAAGCTCTTTTCAGAAGCTACAAGCTCGTAAAACTTACTTATTTTAGCTTATAGTAATAAGCTATAAGCTGCAAATTGATTTCGAGATTAAAAATACAAAGATTTTAGATTTTGGACTAAGGACACAAATTGAATCATGCACAAGGGTATATATTGTAAATATTGAAACTTAATAACTTTTAGGCCAAAAGTGTAATTATCCTAAAGTTAAAACCACAGGGGCCTGTTTTGCCAATTTCCAAAGGTAAAGGTTTAATATTTTAAATATATAATTAAAGGGTTAAAAGTGTAAATTAATATATACCAAGGGTATATATTGCCATTTTCGTATTCTTAAAGGTATAAAATGTAATATTTTTATATTAATTATAAAAATATATTTATATATTATAAGACTCGATTTTATTAAAGCCCGACACATTTGTCGTTTTCATTCATCGATCGAAACACTATAAAATCAATTATGTTAAATATTTAACATAATTTATCATCTACTAGCTTTTGAAGAAACTTAAAAAGATAAAATCTTATCATTTAAACTATAATGTATCACGTTACTAGGGAATTTCATGTGAGGGGCTTTCATTTGGGTAGACGTTTTGATGAGTTGCTGGATTTACGATTTAAAGTGTCCTAGCTTGTAACATCCGAGAATTTTCGGATTTTTAAGATAATTATTTTACCCTTTGACTTTTAGGTCTGGCTTGACTTATAAGAACGAGGATGGTCAAATGATAGGTTGGTGAGCACGTCTACTTAGTTTATGACATACGAGAATATGATAAGTAATGGGTTAATAAAGCGAAAAAATTTTCCCCGTACAATTTTGATATAGTACAATAAGGTTTTGCATTTGATGAAATATCTTGGGTTGTAATAGTCTCCACACCTTACAGAAATCTCATCTCGAGATGTAGATTGAAAGTTTGTAATGGTATAAGTTTAGAGATAGGTACTGGGGTATGAATTTAGGTAATCAAGGTCACAAGTTCACGGTGTGATGCATTTATAATTATGTTGTACACCATAATTATAATTACCTCCTTTCACACGTCTACTTATTTTCAAGACTACACCTCTTGATGATAGCCAATAGAATTTCTTCAGATCCTGATAGAACCTGGGTGGATAAAATACTTCGATTTACGGAACTGAAGAAGTTATATTGGTGGCCTAACATGAAAGCCGACATAGCCACTTATGTTAACAAGTGTTTGACCTGTGCTAAGGTCAAGGTCGAACATCAAAGGCCATCAGGATTGTTGGTACAACCTAAGATCCCTGAATGGAAGTGGGAAAACATCACCATGGATTTTGTTACCAAGCTTCTTAAGACGTCCCAAGGCTATGACACAATTTGGGTGATCGTTGACCGGCTCATTAAGTCTGTGATCTTCACACCGATGAGAGAAACTGATCCTTTGGATAAACTTGCAAGAATGTACCTGAAGGAGGTGGTCACGAGACATAGAATACCTGTCTCAATCATTTGTGATCGCGACCCGAGATTCACATCAAATTTATGGAGGTCACTTCAGAACGCTTTGGGTACTAATTTGGATATGAGTACTGCGTACCATCTACAAACAGACGGGCAAAGCGAGAGGACCATTCAAACTCTCGAGGATATGCTGCGTGCTTGTGCAATCGACTTTGGAAAGGGTTGGGTTAACCATTTACCATTAGTCAAGTTCTCATATAACAATAGCTATCACGCTAGCATCAAGGCCGCACCATTCGAAGCACTTTATGGTCGAAAGTGTCATTCACCTGTTTGTTGGACTGAAGTTGGAGAAGTGGCTTACAAGCTTGAACTTCCAGAAGAATTGAGCAGAGTTCATAATACGTTTCATGTATCTAATCTGAAAAAGTGTCATGCCGACGAACCATTAGCCGTTCCGTTGGATGGACTAAATTTAGACGACAAACTCCATTTTGTTGAGGAACCAGTAGAAATAGTAGGCCGTGAAGTTAAACGGTTGAAGCGAAGTCAGATTCCATTAGTCAAAGTTCAATGGAACTCCAAGAGAGGTCCTGAGTTTACGTGGGAGCGTGAAGATCAATTCAAGAAGAAATATCCACACCTCTTCACCGAGACCACATCGTCGTCAAGTGCTGCATTGTGAGCCTTGAGGACAAGGCTCGTTTAACGGGGGAAGTCTATAACACCCTGTGTTTTCAAGTCATTGACGACATCAACAAATCCGCAAATGTACTTTTTGTAATGTACATATTCACTTTAAATCATAAGCGAAAGGTTAAATCGCGTACGCCAAAAATTAGCGTTCAATGTAAACGGGCATCGAACAATTAAATGTTTACATCAAGCAAGGGTTATATAATTATTTTGAGGATAATTATTAACTTTGTTCATTTTATTTTTATCGGATACGTAAAGTGTATACGTTTCGCGATAAATTGCGTTTAGGCACTCCCGGAACCACCAAAACTTTTCTACGCTTCAACAAATACCCACTTTTATACCCAATACATAAAAGTTACAAAATATATCATCTATATCCTATTTGTTTTTGTTGCCGAAAATCATACATCTATACAAATAGTATACATGAAAAATGGCATTATACTTGCACTTTGGTCAAACTTCACTCCATAACCTCATTATGGCACACCCATTACTTACCATTACCTTGACCACGACCATACTAGGTCCAGACTCAAGACCAAATACAAATCCCTTGGACATGCTTGACTCCTAGACCATGCCTTGCACCATACTTACCTCTGTGTGGGGGGGCTTTAAGAGAATTTTAACACTTACATAACAATTTCACTTAGAAAATTTTCACAATCTTCTCCTCCCATTCTCTATAATTTGCTTCGCAATAAGCAAGCACTCTTTAAATCCATAGCAATTTTTTATGCAACCCATACAACTCTTTATACACACCTAATATAAGTCATTCTAAGGTGTTTTCCAACCTTGAATCACTCAATTTTGCAAGTTATAATCAAGAAAAAAAGCAAGAATTGGGGTTTTCTTAAGAAAATAAGGGTATCTAAGTGCAAGCTTTGGTTTAAGTCTAAACAACGGGTTTAGCATTTGTTTCTCATCATTCTTCATTCTCATCATAAGGTCTACCATAAACCTTTATGTTTTCTTAGTTTTAATGAGTTTTATATATATGATATGCTATTTAGTGAAATCACCAATTAGGAATACTTTTGAACATGAAAATGGTAATTTTTTTTTCTATTGAGATTATGATTTTATTGCACTTTCTCAAATGTTATGATGATGGTAATATCATGAAATAAAGGATATATAAGTCCTTGTACAATCTTGGTTTAAGTATAAAAAATTCATATTAAACTTGTAAAATAAAAGTTAATTAAGAAAGTTATGATTTCATGTAAAGTTAATAACTTGTGATCTTGATGATCTTGGACAAATATGAACATATGGACATTATTATATGTATAACATATAATATATATAGTTATAAAAGACTTGTGATAAATAGTGAGGTTAAAAAGTATATATAAAACATATTATATAAATGAGTTATATAAAAATCAATATAGTCATTAGTTTTCGAATTTTAAACAAAGGATTTATGTTTTTATAAGATAATACAATTACGACGATCTCCGAAAAGGTAAGAAATCTTGTTAAACGTAATAATAACGAAAAAGTTTACTATTAAAAACGAGTTATACGTTAATTAAACGGAGTTTATAAAATGACTTTTATAAAACTTATATCAAACAGCTAGTTTGATATTTTTAACAAATAATACATATTTTTAGGATTCCAAAATGATAAGAATCGTAATTTTTCAATTAATAACGAATGAGTTATGAATTTCGCGAGTTTACGATAATTAATACTTTTATAAAACTATTTTTATAAAAGTTACTATTCATGACAGAAAGTTATATTTTTGTAAACCTCATAAAATTATAGAACTTTCAAAAACGAGAACGTCCTCGAAAGAATCATTAAAAACGGAGCTATAACGAAATAAAAAACTACATATACACGGGTTTACGACGACGAATAAGAATTTTAATAAAAGGTCACGTCTGATGTGACAGTAAAATTTACTGTTACAACAGGGGGTACAAAATATCTAAAATGTCAAATTATTATAACCGTCCTAATAACGAAAAGATGGGCATAAGAAACGCGAGAATCGGGCTTAAAACGCAAAAGTTACGCCAGTTTTACTAAAACGGTAATTATAAACGTTTTAACTTATTAAACACAATTTTTCCAAAACCATTAGTTGGTGATTGAGCTATATAGAATATTATGTGGTTATCAAAGTACTATATTACTAGGGAGTTTCATAATGAGGCCTCTTCGGATGGCGTTTCGACGAGTTGTTGGATTTACGATTTAAAGTGTCCTAACTCCTCGAACGTCATGTCATGACCTCTTTAATTATGATAGCCCGAACGATAGTACGATGTAACAACTATAGGATTGTATTCAATGTTATTGATTTAAGTACTCGGTACTTATACGACCTATGATAATTTAGGTTTGCATTCGATAGTTTTACTGACGCATTATATCGATATTTGGATTATCAGAACTCAAGGTGAGTCATACCCGACATTTTACGATTTCAATGATTTAATAAACTATGGGGTTGGAATCATCTTGTTTATAATAGTTTGGACGCAAGTAATTGATTAAATTTTTGCCTAAGTTCAATAACCCAATTAAGTCCCATGTCATGGCATTTGTCAATTGCATAGATGTAGTTGGGAATTAAAACATTAGTTAGCGCGATGTTTATTTTTTTATTTTTTAATTAGATCTATTCGGGAAACTACCCTCCACCGTTCGGAGTGACTACGTATCACCAGGAACGAACGTATACATGTCGAAATTGGGGATGTATAGGGTAGACATCCGGAGGGCGTAAATTGCAATATATATTTTAAAAGTTGCAATAAAGAAAGTCGAGCTTCAGTTGCATGAGCTTAGTGTAAATTATGTAATCTGTTTTGTGAGATCTGCATGTGGTTGCATTATCACTAAAAAGTCTTGGCGGTCCTCAAATTATGAATTTTATCAAACCTATGAATTCACCAACAATTTTGTTTGTCGTATTTTAAGCAATTTTTTCATGTAGATCAATAGGCATGTGATGCCAAAATGCATTGGGTTAATTTTGGATTGCAACCTTTAAGGATTTAGGTGCAATCATATTTTGGGAATGTAATTGTCAACTTTGGTAATATACAACAATGGACAATTAAAGCTATATGGCTTTTGTATTAAAGTCTTCAATTAAATCCAATGTATTCCAAATTAAACTACTTTTTGTGTCGTTCTTTTCTATAATCTTGTGCTGTTGATCCTGAAGTAAACAACGCCCTGCTACCCTTTATTCCACTGCGACCCAATTTGGGGGTGGTTACAACAACACATGTCCAAATTGCCATTCAAGTGCTTATTTAACATTTCAATAGACATTTATAAGTTATAATAAACAAAAATAAGAAGATTTAACACAACTCAAGTTAAATTAATGAATCATTAAGCTAGGAATGCAAAATGGGTCAAATAGGGTTTTTAAAAATAAAACGCGCGGGTTTTTTTTAAAGCTCAAAATTCATTCCTATACATGACATATCAAAGCAACTTATTTTAAATTTATTTTTAAGCTTAGTGGGATAGATTTATAACAATAGTTTACAAGTTTTTAGCTCAAGATTAAGTCAAAACATGAAATTTAGGGTTTCGGGTGTATGGTTTTGGATCAAAAAGGTATAACACATAGGTTTTTGAGTTCAAAGCTTTATATTATGATTTTAGCATGATCATATGAACATTATAAAGGTATGAATATAGAATATAATCTTAGAGAACCTATTTTTGAGCTTATAGCTTAGAAACGGGTCGGAATTAGGACTTTTAGCTTTGTACGCCTAGAATAACGACTCCGAGGCTTCATTTCTTTGTTTATTTTGCTTCCTTTCTGAACTTGAGCCTTCTTAAGACCTCTTAGGATCTTATAGAGCAAAGGATTGCTTCTATGTAAGGGTTATAGAGGAGGAAGTGGGGGATGAAGAAAAATGAAGTGTTTAGGGTTCTATTTATAGTTGAAATGATCTTGGTGGCCAAGGAATGCTTATGATATGATATAGGAAATGTGTAAGGGCTAGAGGGTGATGAGGAGAGGCTATAGAATGAGTTGTATAAGCTAGAAACTAGCTTAAGGGTGTTGGCTTGCTTTGGTGATGTCGTGGCTAAGAAAAGAGACAAAGGGGTGATGTGGTTCATTTTTATACCATGAAATGGAGTAGATATTTAGGAGGGGTGCTTGTAATCAGCTTAGGGATGAAGTGGATTAGTCATGTAGGTTCTTGATTGCAATATAGGACTTTGTAATGGGTTAAAATGAAAGAAAGGTGTATACGGGTACATTTAGGGCTCATTAGTGTTCGGATTGAGTTTTCTTGCTTGTAATTCGTGTACATTTGATTAAGAATGTTAGGTTACTGATCCCAAGACTTATATTAAGGATTATAATCAAAAGTTGATAGGTGGTTTGGGTTAAAATGGGTAGAAAATGAGTAAACGGGTCAAAAGTTACAATTAGGGCATAATTAGGGTTTTCTAGCTTTGTTTCTTGTACATTGTTGTTAATATGGTGAAATGATGATGGAAAGTGATTGAGAATGTTGTAATTTATGTTATTATAACTTATTTGAGAGTTGGTTTGGGTTTACAATGGATAAAAATCAAGAAACGGGTCATGATTTAGAAACTAGCTCGGTTTTAGGGTTTAGGGTTTTGAATTAGGGTTTTGAGTCTAAAAAGATGTATGAAATTTTATGAATAGAATAATTAGGGTTTAAACATTGTATATTGAGTGTAGTAACTTGTACACAAGTGGTGGTGAAGAGATTAGAATGAAAACGGAGGTAAAACGGCTATTTTGGAGATCATACTTAATGACTTGTATATTGAGCTTTTAAGGACTTGTAATTTGATTTAAAGAGATTTTATATTTCAAATGAGATGTTACATTACTTGTACATATGCTTTAGTAGCTTGTTCATCCACTTTAGATGTTAACCCTTCATGGAATTAGGGTTTAAAGGCATACGATAACGGTTTAAAGCCCGTTTTGATAAAACGTTGCGAATGGTACATTATAGGAATAATGTAATTTGTAAAAATGATATTATGATATTGACTTGATATATTATGATGATTGCTTGACATATATGAAGATAGGATTGCCATATGTAGGTTGCCTAAGCCCGTTAACTTTAGTTATGCAAGAAATGTTGTATATCGAGATATTGGCAAAGTAAGTAATGTAATAAAGCAAAAAATTTCCCTGAAATAGGTGAGTTCATATATAATTGATAGATTGTACATCATCTAACTTAGTAGATAGATATTTACATTTATGAAAATTACGGGTTGTTATAACATCAACATCTTCAGCTTCTACAACTTTGAGCAATGGCTTTAAAGTCTCCATAGGAGTACTTGCTGTCTTCACAGTTGAAAAACCAAACTTCTTCAAAATTTCATCCACATACTTGTCTTGACTGATGAAAATCCCATCATCTTTCTGAGTCACTTGTAGTCCTAAGAAGAAGGTAAGCTCACCTATAGTACTCATCTGGAATTTTTTGTGCATTAATTTCTTCAACTTAGTGCATAAACCCTTCTTAGTAGATCCAAAAATGATATCATCTACATATACTTGAACGAGTAGAATATCACCTTTGACTCTTTTAATGAACAAATTCTTATCTATCTAGCCTTTCTAAAATCTATTATCCAATAAATAAGTAGATAGAGTCTCATACCAAGCTCTAGGAGCTTGATGTATACCATATAATGCCTTTTCTACCTTATAAACTTTGTCAAGAAACTCTGGATCTTCAAACCCTAGAGGTTGACAGACATAAACTTCCTAGTCAATTTTGCCATATAGAAATGCACTCTTCACATCCATCTGATACACAAAAAAGTCTTTGAATGAGGCATAGGCTAAGAATAGCCTAATTGCTTTAATCCTAGCAACTGGAGCAAAAACCTCATCATAATTAATTCCCTCTTCTTGAGTGTATCCCTGAGCAACCAACCTAGCCTTGTTCCTGATTACAATGCCTTTTTCATCTTTCTTGTTCCTGTACACCCATTTAGTATCAATAGCTCTTTTGCCATATGGTAAATCCATCAAAGTCCAAAACTATTGTAATTTGAACTGCAGAAGCTCTTCTTGCATAGCTTCTATCCAGCTTGGATCTTGTAATGCTTGGATTACCTTTTTGGGCTCTACTTGTGATAAGAAACATGCAAACAGACAATTCTGAAAGTCTTTATGGTTGATTCTTTGTTGCACTTAACTAAACATACCATGTTCAGTTACATTCTTTGTCATCCTTCTGGTTTGAGGTGCTGAATGTATATCTCCAATGATTTGTTCAATTGGATGATCCTTGTAAATTCTGGTAGTTGGAGTAGGACTGACAAGGATATTTGTGTGAAGTCCCAAATAAATAGGTCTTCTTAGCTTGTTAAAGCTTAGTTAACCTGGATAAATCCAAACTAACTATATGAGAAACTATGATTGTGAATACTACAAGTTATGCGGAATCTAACTTGCAACACTAAGAAGAACAATGAATACTAAACTTGAATATATTGATGGCAAATATTCTGCCAAGGTTACAGAATAACTAACTATAAGATATGTGTTTTCTATGAAAGATTGATATATCTAACTATGTCGTAGGGTTCCTTTTATACACTAAGGAAAACCCTAATGGGCTTACAAACCGCGTTAAGTGATCATGCATATCTATTCCTAATATATCTCATGCATATCACATAAGCAGTACTAACTTCTTATACTAACAGTACTAATAAACTAACTAGCAGTACTAATAAACTAACAATTTGTACTAACAGTACTAACTATAACTAACAGTACTAACTATTACAACTAGCAGTACTAATGACTTAGTTTATTTAGCAGCAATATCAATCTTGAAACCAGCAGTAGTAAAGTAGTACTGGCAGTAGTAACTCAAAATTCCTAACAATCCTCCCCTAAACTTGATATTTACTTGTCAATTATCAAGTTTCTTCAGTTTAAGCATCTTGGTAATTAGGAGGATGTATCCAAACATTTTACTACTCTTCAAGCATTGATTTGATGAACTTGATAAGCTCAAATGCCATAGTACTTTCTTCTTCAGCTTCTAACTACAAGTTCAATAATTCCTTGATCAGTGGGTTCTTTTTCTCTACTAGCATATTAATCTCCATAGGTGTACCATCCATAAACAAAGTGTGAATTCCACAATTTTTATGCAATTTCCATTTCAGCAATTGCATAACATTGACTTTGTCTTGTCACACTCCTCCCCTGTTTGGATGCATCCTCTTCATTCAAATCATCATTTAAAGACTCAACCTGTCTGTATTTCCTCCTTCTTGTTTGTGAGGTGCTTGAATTCCTTTGTCTTTCTAATCTCTTGACTCTTTTCTTTAGTTTGAGGATCTCCACAGCTTGAACATCCTTCTCTTTCTCCAAGTTAAGCACCTGTTTTGACAATTTTGTACACATAGTCATCAATTCCTATAGTTTTAGTCTACCCTCGTCACTTCCAGATGTGTAACCTCCTAGGAGAGGTGAATCATAAGGTGTGATTGGTATATTAGCCATCAATTCAAATTGATGTTCCATCATGCCCTCCCCACTTCTAGATGTGTGACCTTTTAAGAGAGGTGGTTCATTAGGCTTTTCAAGCACTCTCTCAGACCTAGTCTGAGCAGGAGCACCCCCATGGTGTCTTGGCTCCTGGGACTGCCACTAGTATCCATTCCTTGAGAAATGTCAACATTAGGCATTGTCGTGGTCTGGGTCCTAATTATGTTATCACTGTCATGTGCTGCATCTAAGCTAATAGCAGTAGTGATAGTCATTTCTACCCCCTCCTTATGGACAACCTCATCTGCTTTAAGGTTTTGAGGTACACTAGTCTGAGGTAACTGAGTGTCCTTTTTGGTTGTCCTGTGTTTTTGAGTCTTTCTTTTTCCTTGATATGTAGTTAGAGATGGGAGTAGTTGCTTAATGTAAGCTTCAGTTTGAGGTTCTTAAAAAAAATTGGTTGTGAAGTAAAGGGTGTGGGTTGGGGGTTCAAGAGGTGTTGCTGAACCTTCACCCTCAGGTGCTTGGTTACGCACCAACAGTATTAACGGTAACAAACAGTATTAATATTAGCCTGGCAGTATTAATATTAGTTTAACAGTATTAACTTGTTCTTCAATAACTATGCAATAACATGCCTCTATTCATCACAAGCACACTAGACATAACTAGATAGACATGTGAGAATTCATGAGGATCCATATCTATGCATAGCCCATGAATAAAAGTTAAGAATTGTCAACAAAAACAACATACCAGTTGTAATCCATTCCAATTTCAATCCAAATAGCACTTGTGCATACTCCACTGCACTTAAACACCATTAACCTCCCCTAAGATCATGAAGCTACAGATTAAGTATACAAATGCTTGCCACCAGAAACTTAAATCTACTCACATCAAAAGCTTTAGTGAGTAAATCAGCTACATTATTATCAGTGTGTATTTTGACCATCTCTATCAATCTCTTCTTATAGGAGTCTCTAATGAAATGATGCCGAA
>BQNB010004742.1:94619-106008 GCA_026074375.1 Tanacetum coccineum | reverse complement strand
AATCAACTTCAGTACCTGGTGAATCCTAATCCTAACCAAAATGCTCACATGACTTTCCACTTATACTAGCATCATCATCTGTGTCATACATTAAACCATAAAAGTCATCTGGACTCTTATTTTTTGGCTTAGCTTCTCTAAGACGTTATCCAGTGTTGAACTAAACTCTTCAAAAGCCTCTTCTTCAGTGTCTTCTTCTTGGGTAAGCTTCATACTCAGTTTCTTACTGCCAGACCCTAACTCTACGTTAATTTCCCCTAATACCTTGATTTCATCATCACGTTCAACCATTTTAAAAACTTATAGATGATAGTGAACTGTACCCTTTGATATGTAAAGAAATGGATGATAGTGAACTGTACCCTTAGATATGTAAAGAAATGGAGGGGATGATTTGTTTTAGTGATACGTGTAAGGTTTACTTATAGAGGCGGGATAATTACCCGACAAACTAAAAGGGACACTTTATGGATCAGGGACCAAACTTGTAGTTAAGATTATCGATTTTATTGAAATCTTGAAAAAATCCAAAACTTTGTATATGTTGAGGTACCAACTGTGGAATTGATTATTGAATGTATGTGAGAGCATTATCTTATCACAAACCAAGCACCCCTATTTAATGGTGTTTATAAGGGACCAACGGTGTGAATTAACAAATGGAAAAAAAGGCGGGAGATTTACATGTGTGAACATATAAGTTTAGGGACTACTAATGCAATAAATAATACTCACCTATTGATGGGGTATAACTTTCATTTAGGCGCAATTGCAGGATAATACAATTGACATAAACACTGACACACAATCGCATGATAATTTCCCAAATTGATACAAGTGGTGGTAGTGAAATCAACTCTCCTGTCTGGCCGATTGTTGGTATACCCATGTTTAATTGTCTTTTTTATGCATTGTTCTTTTCTGAGGGTTTATTATTGATTTCAGTTTTATTAATCTTTATAGATGACAACGGCGTCGTAGATATGAACGGCACGATGGATAACCTAGAAGAGAGGATAGCGAATCTAGAAATGGTGTTTGCCTACCTTAAAAATAAGAAGATGCTTGAAAGACAGGAAAACAAACCGAACAAAGGTAACACTTAATCTGATGTATCTTGTGGAATTAATAGCTTGATTTATTGATGATGTAGTAGTAATTGTTCTGTTATTGCCCCCAAAATTGGACCTTTAATTAACGCGTGTCCGGTAACTCTAGTTAGAAATAGTTTGCTGACCAAACATTTATGTTTTCAGAAACACCTTCTTCTGATGGTACAGCCGATGAGGACATTGCAAAATTTGAAGTTGCATCTAAATCAAAAAGTTCCACCTCCAAGCCAAAAAAGGTTACAGCTCATAAAGTTGTAACCCATAAGGTTCAAACAAAAGCATTTCCTGCTAAAAGCCCTATTCCAACAAGGAATTGCATACTAGGCCTTGCAGCAGCGCATACATGGGCTTGTACTGGTAACAAAACCTTTAAAAGAAGAAAACCAAAAGATGCAATAGTTGCAGGCAAAGCCAGAAAGGGGAAAAAGAAGGTTTGAACAAGAGGGATTGTTGTTTCAAGTTAACAATAGACACTTTAAATGTGAAATTGTTTTTGTATTTAACAGTGGTAATTTACCCGACAATGAATTTGTTACCTTTAATGTGTGTTTGATCATACATTGTTGCTTGTGGTTTATGTATCTTATGTCTACTTTAATAAGGTTGCTTGAAGTGTTGTGCTACTATGTTTTGATATGTTTGACTTTTACAAGTCCAATTTGAGTGGCGTCCAGTATAATACCTATTTCAATACTATAACTCAAAGTATCCAAAGTTGTGTTTGATTTAAGGGACCAACGGTGATAGTTTAAACTATCCAAAGATAGTTTAGGGTGTGTTTGTTTTTTGCCTAAAAATACTTGCATTCCAAATTTTGTCCCTGTGATGTATTCCTTATTTAATGATGAGTCAGGCTGGTGTGTTCCCAAAGTGATATAACACACTATTTGTATTCCATTTTAGTAATAATTCTGGAAACAACTTAAAAAATCACAACATATCGGTGATGATGTCGCAAACTCGCAGCAAATTTGGTCGAGAAAACTCTGCACAACCACATCTCGTCTTTACAAACGACGACCTTCTGACTGAAATATTAATCCGATTACCTATTCTCTGTATTCATCTCTTTACAACCGTATCAAAACAATGGCTACAAATTCTCACTTTCCCTCATTTCACCAATAGACGCAAGAAAATCCCTATCCGTGATCCTCCTGCTAGTATTTTTTTAATCACCTTAGATCTTTATTTGAATGTGATTTTGTGTCTTTAGATTCGAGACTTAATACAAAAAAATCCACTATGGATCACTCTTTTGGTTCCGCTGAAGAAGTTGATCATGTTAGGATATTGCAGTCTTGCAATGGTTTGCTTATGTGTAGTGGTTCGGCATGGCCTATTTTTTATTACGTCTACAATCCATCCACAAATTTGTTTAAAAGGCTTCCGCAACCAAATTATTACTTGGGTGATGATTCATGTTTTTTCAGCAGTGGTGTATTTAGATTGGCCTTTGATCCTATAAAATCAAGTCATTACAAAGTGGTGCAAGCTGGAGGCGAAGTTGGTGAGACTTGGATTCAAATTTACTCTTTAAAGATAAGGAATTGGAGCTTCTGCAGAGATCGATTCAGCTACTTCAGTTTTGATCATTTTGAAAGTGAAATCTATTGGAATGACGCCTTCCATTGGCTAGAAGGGTTGAATAGAGAGCTTAAGCATTACAAATTAAATATTGAAGACCATGACCATTCAATTATGACAAGCTTGGAAATTGATCATGGGTTGCATAGGGGAAGGAATTTCTTAGAGTCTTTTGGCGGACCTATTAATGATCCAATTTTACTGCTCATGGAAATACCTCATATGTTGCATCTTAAAGGGAAATTTTTCGAACCATGTGGGTGTCTGCTTCTTGTATGCAGAGATGATATTGGCTCTACAGAGTATACTATCTACGAGATGATGAAAGGGTCTTTCGTGTGGTCGGTTAGGTACCTTGTTAATATTGAGCAATTAATGAATCCACTTTCTGAAGGATGGTCGATTCGGACAAGTGTTTGGAGTATTTGTTTGGGAGAAGAGGAATATGATGCTTTTGTGGTGATAAACTTATCCGGAAAAGTTGTAAAATTCAACCTAATATAAAAAACTAACACTGAGATCTTTGATATTGGATCTAATCAAATGGATGATGATGAAGATGATGATCGGTTCTGTTCATATATCCACTTTTGAAGTGATCCTAACCTTGTAACGAGTTCATTCCGTCTCTTGCCAGTGTTGATTTAATAAAAAAATCCGGTCTTAGTAAAAAGGTGTGTTTAGAATTTGATGTTAAAATTAGGCCATAGGGTATTTTGGGTCTGTCGAATGCCTACTACAAATTGTAATCTTTTGATTTTTGCAGTAATATGTAATATGTAATGTTAAATTTTATTTTTACATGTCAATCACTCTGTTTGGTTTTGTAAATACTAAAATCCACAATGGGGTATATACCACGCACTAGTTGGGTGTTTTTGCGAAAGGGAAACGGGAGGTGAAAAAATAGACGAGAGGGACCAAACGCGCGAGCGCAAAACGACAAAAAAATGAAACAGTAAACGCTACTGTAATAAAATAAGGGTGAGGGACCAAACGTGCAACCAAGAATAATTGTGAAAAGACGATTATTCAATTCAACAGAAACACGACGTGGCAAGGATAACGACGAAGATAACCGTCGTTACCCATAACGAAGATCTAGAGACCAAACGGGTAACTACAGTGTTAAATAGGGATCCCGTAAAAGAGTCCCCGTTATCTAGGGACCAAACGGGGTGGAGTATGAAGACCAACAGTGTAATTTACCCTTATATTTGTAATCCTCTAATTATGGGCAACAAACTTAAATATGTAATTCAAGAGTTGAAAGGTAACAACACTACATTGAAATTTTATTTTGCCACTCAACCAGCTAAGTATTAAGGGCCCGTTTGGTTTGTAAGTGATTTTATGATTATGATTTAAATTTGGATTTTAATTTGGTTTAGGATTTATATTTGAATTTGATATAGGAGAGAGAGAAAATAATATTTAAAAATATTTTGTAAATTAAAATTAAAATAAATCAAATAGAAAATAATAAAATAAATGATAAAAGTTAAACATAGAACTACAATTTAGTAAAAATCCAATGAACCAATCACAACCCTTTATTTTTTATTAAATTAAATAAAATCTACTTTCCACCTCTTTTTTAAAAATTAAATATCTCACAGACCGTTAATCGTTACGCAAAACGAAACATACCATCGCGACGAGAATTAAATCATCTTTCTATAAATGGGCACTTTGATATACTTTCGACGAATTTTTTTTTTAATTTTTTTTCAGTCACGTCTGAAAAAATCATATGTGATTCTGGAAAATCACATGTGATTTGTATCACAAATCATATGTGATTTTATTAAATCACATGTGATTCTGATACAAATCATATGTGATTTTTTCAGACGTGACTGAAAAAAATAAAAATAAAAAGTTCGTCAAAAGTTCGTCGAGAGTATATCAAAGTGCCCCTCTATAGAAAGATGATTTAATTATCGTCGTGATGGTGTATTTTTTGTCGTTTGACGATTTACCGTTTGCAAGATATTTCATTTAAAAAAAAGGTGAAAAGTGAATTTTTTTAATTTAATAAAAAAATGAGTGACTATGATTAGTCCGTTACATTGATCTCATCTCAAAAATGGTATAATGTCAGAAATCCTATCTATGAGGTAAGGAATTTCATATGCCTGCTTATCCTGGACTTAGCCTAAAGTCAAAAACGAAATTTGCAAACCAAACAATGTTTTTTCTCGGTCAAATCCAAATTCCCTCTCAAATCCATCAAACCAATAGGGCCCTAAATCATTACTCATATATACATTTCTCAAATGTTTGACTCACATTTGACCTACAGTGCAATCAAATTGGGCTCACAATTTGGCCCAACTTTTGACCCAAACTAAAAAACAAAAAATTACAACATGCTACAGTACCAATCAAAGTGGGCCAAAAATTAGCCTACAATCTGGCCCAACATCTGACCCAAAGTAAAAAAAAAAATTAAACATGAGACCCAACACATAAGCTCATATAAAAAAACTATTAAACGTGAGACAAAAAAAAATTCAGAAAAAAATAACAGCTAAAAAAAATTAACGGCCCGAAACAACGCGCGGGACATAAGCTCATATAAGGGAAAAACAAACTATTAAACATGATACCGAAAAAAAAGGTGAAAAGTGAATTTTTTTAATTTAATAAAAAAATGAGTGACTATGATTGGTCCGTTACATTGATCTCATCTCAAAAATGGTATAATGTCAGAAATCCTATCTATGGGGTAAGGAATTCCATATGCCTGCTTATCCTGGACTTAGCCTAAAGTTAAAAACGAAATTTGCAAACCAAACAATGTTTTTCTCGGTCAAATACAAATTCCCTCTCAAATCCATCAAACCAAACGGGCTCTAAATCATTGTACTTGACAATTCCCAACTTTGGATACGAACAGTAACAATGAACGTATTTGTATTACACTTTGACATAACATTATTTGAAACCACAAACCGAAAATAAGATATGACCATTTTATTGAACCAAATATGCATATGTCTGGATATCAGGATCTTGTTCGAGTTGACACATACGTTTCTCATCCAAATGAACCCATGCTTCAACGCCGTCACCTTCTTGATCATCCATCATGACCACCGTATTTTGAGCTTCTATCTTTTCCCTGCTTCTCCACACTGGCTTACCCCAACCAAAATTTGTGTTCTGCCATGAAAACTTGCACCACGAACTGAACATGTAGGTGTTTATATCATTATCGCGGTTACTTTCATAATACTCCAAAAAGGGCTTTAGTAAAACCTCATATTCTTTCCCACCAGGGGTTACTGCTTTAGCATAATTGCTATCTATTTTCTTTATCGACTCATGCAAGACGTCATATAATTCTTGGATATCAATGTTTTGTCCTTCGCGATGATCAATCCGCGCATTTGATAGAGTGACAAAATTACCACATAAGTTATTAGGAAACTTTGGGACTACTATATTTCTTAAGTTAACTGCTTGGCTGAGAGTGGACACATTGAATTGTCCATTGTTTGCTTTATCTAATCTCACAAAGGCTTTCCATAATAGTGACACAACAATTTGTACCTTTGAGGGTCTATGACTCCCGTTAACTTTGAGATTTTTTCTCATCTTTGTGATTGCTTCCCCTTTGAATAAAAAAGCTCTCACCAAAATCTTTGCCCCCACGCTTGACCTCGGAGTTGAGGAAAGGTGTAAACCTCTTTTCGGATAGTAACGAGCCACAATAAAATTAGGAGAATGTTTGTGTAATTCCAGTGTGTTGTCTATTTGTTGGCTTATAGTTGCCCACGTATCAATGAATGTGCATATAGTTGACATATCTGCGAATTTATGTGAAAAACACATACTAATAGCAAAACCACCACACTCGAAGCTGGTGACTTTAACTGCTAACAATGGATTATGAGTGTCACCAGCTTCATGAATCTCACAAGCGAGAAGCTTATTTTGCATACTAAGTTTTAATTCCCATGCTAGGCCTAGAAATTCTGTGAGTTTGAAAATTGCTTTGGCTTGGACATATAGAGCACCTTGATCACTACAATCGATTAACAAATTATCACGAATATATCTCCCGGCTAATGGGTAAAAGATAGTTAAGGCTTTTGATAGTGAACTTTCAAAATGATTATAGATGTTGACATCATTATCACTTTGTGATGCAGAGTAGTAGAGAATGATAGGTACATTGACGTCTAGTTGTAGCTCATCAAAGAAAGAGATGTTATAGTTACGAAGGGTGGATGGAGTTGGTGTTGAGGGTTTTATGAGCTTTGAGGCATTGTTTTTTAGCTCCATTTTTGTGTTTACATGTTTTGATCCTCCAAAGCTCTATTTATAGCAGCTCCCATTTACTTTAGTCAAGATTGCATTAATTCATATTGTAACTTAGGGCACGTTTGGTAGAGATAATTTCAGAGATTATAAATGAAGCAGAGAATAGGAATTCAGAGAAATGTAATTGAGTGAGAAATTTATTGAATTCCACCGTTTGGTAGCGCCAGATAATTAAAATAAAAAATAATCATAAAAATCTTTATTTTTCTTTGAAAATCATCTAATTGAAAAGAGATTATAAAATAAAAAATAGTTTTTTTTTTTTTTATAACAAAATTCATATTTTAATCAAATTTTAACCGGAAGCAATTAAAAAAAAAAAATTAAAAAAAAAACTATTTTCTTATAAAAAAAATCCATTTCTCTAGTTTCTCTATCAAAATGATAGAAATGAATGTTGTTAAATTACACTACATATATCTCTCTATTTCTCTATCAATTTTTTTTGATTTCTTCACTTTTTTAATTCTCTCTACCAAACATGAGAATTGAATTAATTTCCATTTCTCCACTATCAACTCTCCCTACCAAACACACCCTTATAGTAAATTTTAAACTTGTTCAAACTTTAACTACCACATCGCAACAACCTAATTATAGTAAGTTTCCGCTCACCTCCTTGTTTTGGAAAGACCACACCATTTTAGGGCCCATCAGGATATTGAGATATCGCCAACACCGCGCGTTTATGCTATTATGTGGCGCTTTAAACAATCGATTTTGTTTTTTTTTTATTTTTTAACCGCGAAGAAAAGAAAAAAACCAACGCGGTAGGCGTTTGAGTTACTCCACTAACGCCCCTCTTAACACCGAAATTCAGAATTAAAATATTTTAAAAATTCTCCAACGGCTATAAATGGCCATTTTTCAAAAAAAAAATTAAAACCTAGAATGAATTCCTTCCAAGAAACATAACAAAATGTAAAATAGTAACACATGATGCAAGCGGCTATCAATTAAGAGGTTGTGAGGTCATGTCTCGGTTTATATTTGTGTAATGAGTGTAGTAGAAGTGGTTATATATAAGATGTAAGTGCTTAGTTGCATAGTTTTCTAGCGATGAAAGAAGAAAAAGCAAAACAAAACCCAAACAAACAAATAAAGGTACCACATTATGTAGATGTTGAAAAATCATTTACATTCCCATTATTGTGTCCTAATAGCAGCAAGCAAATGTAATCAAGTTCAGATTATGCACACTAATGTTTTCAGGGGTAAAAAGGTAGTAAAGCCAACCAAAGAATAAACACATGACAAGCTGACAATTCCCACTTAACTAGGAAATGATGCATGCGGGACAGCCGGGAAACCTAAGTCATCCACAGCCTGTAAAGCAAATGTAAATAAAGCAATGTGAGTTGATATGATCATCAATCTGATACTTTTGGCTAGAAGTGGTGAAATGACATGTTTTTGAGCAAGTAGGTGGGTTGATGGGTCAAACATCAAAGTAGTTTTGGCAAAATGGGTATATTTAGTGCGGAATAAGTATTTGTTTTATGACTACATTTATCTAGTTTTTCACAATATAATATTTGTAAAGTTGAATGCATTAGGCTGCCCACTATAATAAGAAGGGGTCGCAACATGTACTTTTTGGTGCCACATCAGCTTTCGCTTTCCGGTAACCTACATACGACCTTTTGCCAATATAAGGCGACCTTCATTTTTTTTCATTTTTGTTGGGTTTCAGAAGTTTCTACAACTTAGTGCTGCTACTTATACAAGTTACTACTGTTGGTTCTACTTAGTGCTGCTGGTGAAGAATGCTAAAGGTTCAAGAAAATAGACTAAGTAGTTAGTGTTGTTAGTTATAAATAGTTAGTACTGCCAGTATATATGTCAGTACTGGTAGTAGAGTTAGTACTGTTAGTAGTAAGTTAATACTGCTAGCATATATAGACAGTACTGCTTAAGTGATATGCATGAGATATATTAGGAATAGATATGCATGATCACTTAACGCGTTTTGTAAGTCCATTAGGGTTTCCTTGGTGTATAAAAGAAACCCTATGACACTAGTTAGAAATACAAGTTTCACAAATATTCATAGTTAGTAATTTGTAACCTAGCAGATTAATAGTAATCAAAGTTCTGTTTTATTCATTGTTCTTCTTAGCAGTATAAGTTAGTTTCCGCATAACTTATATTGTTCATAGTCATTGTTTCTCTTGTAGTTAGTTTGGATCTATCCAGATTAGCTACCACCCTTAACAGGCTAGAAAGATCTATTCAGATTGGGATCAACAAGTGGTATCAGAGCTTGTTGAGAAACTCTAAGTAAGAAGAATCAAAACAGATCTGTTATAAACCTTTACCTTTCAGATCTATTCAATGGCAGGAGAAGATGAATTTCATGATGATAATCCACCACCACCACCACCAGTTACACCTACACAACAAGCCCCTCACACTCTGTCAACTATTAAACTCCCTATTCTGAAGAAAGGTGAGTATGACATATGGGCCATGAAAATGGAACATTACTTGGGGCATACAGATTATCCTATATGGGAAGTCATACAAAAGGGAAATGGTCCAGTACAAGTCTCAACAGATACAAATGGACAAATAAGGGTTTTGCCTCCTAAAACTGCTGAAGAGATTTTGGCTAGAGAAAGAGAAAGAAAAGCAAGGACTACCTTGCTCATGTCTATACCAGAAGACCATTTAGCAAAATTTCACAAAATGACTGATGCTAAAGAAGATATGTGGGCAGCTATTAAATCCAATTTGGTAGTCAATTAAGAATGCTAAAGCAGATGCGGAAACACATTCTCAATTAACAATTTAAAAGCTTTTCTGTATCCAACTCAGAAGGATTGCACAAAGGTTATGACAGGTTTCAGAGTCTTTTGAGTCAACTTAAGATTCATGGTGCAGGTGTCTCCACTGAAGATGCCAATTAGAAGTTTCTTAGGTCTTTACCTGCTTCATAGTCCCAAGTATCCTTGATAATGAGGACCAAGCCAAGAGTAGATACTCTTAGTTTCGATGATCTCCATAACAATCTTAGAGTCTTTGAGTCTGGTATTAAAGGCTCTACTGCATCATCTTCTAGCACACAAAATGTGGTGCTTGTTTCTTCTGAAAGCACTAACAGTACTAATGAAGTTAGTACTGCTTATGGTGCTTCTACTTCTTCTGGCCATAACTCTCAAAAGGAAGGATCTTCATCATACACTGATAAACTCAAGTACTCTTTATTTTCTAATCAATCAAGTGGTCCATAATTGGATCATAAAGTTCTTGAACAGGTTGATGAGTTTGATTTAGAAGAGATGGATTTGAAATGGCAAGTAGCCATGATTTCCATGAGATATTGAAGAAGTTTTATAAGAAGACAGTGGAGAAGGCTGTAGTTTTAGGAAGCAAGAACCAGTTTGGCTTGACAAGACCAAGGTTGAGTGTTTCAATTATCATAACACAGGGCACTTTGCTAGAGAGTGCAGATCAAAAGGAAATCAAGAAAGCAGAAGGAGAGATGCAGGGAACACTAGATATAAAGCAAAAGACAATGGGAGGAGACCTGAAAAACAGGAGGAACCTAAAGCTTTAGTAACTCTTAATGGGGATGGTGTTGATTGGACTGGTCATGCAAAAGATGAGCAAGAGAACTTTGCTTTGATGGCTCACAGCAACTCAGGCTCGAACACTGAGGTAATATCTTGTTCAAAAGAATATGAGGAATCTTATGCTAAGCTTAAGAAATTATATGATGAACAAAGGGAACAACTTGGTGTAGCTAGTATAGAAATTCAAGCCTATACTCAAGCTTTAAAAAAGGTAGAAGCTTTAATTGGTCTGTCATCAATAAAATCAACTTATTTATGAAGAAAAAAATTAGGTTTATGAAAATTGATTAAGATGATAAAACTAATGTACTCACATATCATAAGATACTATTAGTAGAAGCTGTAAAAGAAAAGGAAGAGTTAAAAACCAAACTAGAAAATTTTCAAAGTTCTTCTAAAGGCCTTAGTAAACTGCTAAATAGTCAGATGAGTACTAGGGACAAATCTGGGCTTAGGTATGGAAATCAAATACATGAAGGTGTCTTAAGTTATGAAAAAGAAGTTCTTGAAAGTGTGTTTGACAGTCGATCTAGTGATGTAGAAGATAGTCCTTTGAATGATAGATTTGCAAAAGTTGAAGGAATACATGGAGTTCCCCCTCCAATAACAGGAAACTACATGCCTCCTAAACCTAATTTTGGAATAGATGAATCAAATTTTACATATTGTCCAAAATAGTCTAAAACTAGTGAATCTGGTGCTAAGACTAGTGATTTTGACTCTTGTAAAACCAATTCTAGTGAAGAAACACTTGAATCTGTGTCTAAACCAGTTGTAGTTGAA
>BQNB010004742.1:0-91752 GCA_026074375.1 Tanacetum coccineum | reverse complement strand
GAAGCAAGAAAGCTGGAGAACATCAAGAAGGAGGATGTTGGAGGTATGTTAGTTGAGAATTCAAAAGATCCGGAGAAATTCAGAACAGAAAAGTTGGAACCGCGTACGGATGGAACTCTATGCCTCAATGGCAGGAGTTGGTTACCTTGTTATGGCGATTTACGGACTATAATCATGCACGAGTCCCATAAATCAAAATACTCAATACATCCGGGTTCTGACAAGATGTACCAAGACATGAAGAAGCTATACTGGTGGCCCAATATGAAGGCAAACATCGCCACCTATGTTAGCAAGTGTTTGACATGTGCTAAGGTCAAAGCCGAACACAAGAGACCATCGGGTTTGTTAGTGCAACCCGATATACCTGAATGGAAGTGGGACAACATCACGATGGATTTTGTCACAAAGCTTCCTAAGTCATCGCAGGGTTATGACACTATTTGGGTAATCGTTGACCGACTGACAAAGTCTGCCATTTTTATGCCAATGAGGGAAACGGATCCCTTGGATAAACTGGCGAGGATGTACCTAAAGGAGGTAGTCACGAAGCATGGAATACCTGTATCAATTATCTGTGATCGTGACCCTCGATTCTCATCAAATTTCTGGAAGTCACTTCAGAAGGCTTTGGGTACGAGTTTAGATATGAGTACTGCATATCATCCAGAAACTGACGGACAAAGTGAGAGGACTATCCAAACTCTCGAGGATATGCTACGTGCTTGCGTAATCGACTTTGGAAATGGTTGGGTTAAACATTTGCCATTGGTCGAGTTCTCATACAATAACAGTTATCACGCTAGCATTAAGGCTGCACCCTTTGAAGCACTTTATGGTCGAAAATGTCGTTCACCTGTTTGCTGGGCTGAGGTTGGGCAAGTTCAACTCACTGGTCCAGAATTAGTGCAAGAAACAACGGAGAGAATCATTCAAGTCAAGCAAAGGATGCAAGCCGCTCGCGATCGACAAAAGAGCTACGCCAACTTAAAGCGTAAGCCAATGGAGTTTGAAGTTGGGGACAAAGTTATGCTTAAGGTTTCGCCTTGTAAAGGGGTCGTACGTTTTGGCAAACGGGGGAAGTTAAACCCCAGATATGTCGGACCTTTCAAGGTGTTGAAAAAGGTTGGAGCCGTTTCTTACAAGCTTGAGCTTCCTCAAGAGCTGAGCAGGGTCCACAATACGTTTCATGTTATTCTGACGATCCATTAGTCGTTCCGTTGGGAGGACTCCAAGTGGATGAAAATCTTCATTTTGTTGAGGAGCCGGTTGAAATCAAGGATCGTGAAGTCAAACAATTGAGACGAAGCCGTGTCCCAATTGTCAAGGTTCGATGGAACTCTAGGCGGGGCCCTGAGTTTACGTGGGAACGTGAAGATCAGTTCAGGAAGAAATATCCACACCTCTTCACCAAGACCGCACCATCGACAAGTGCCATGTCATAAGCCTTGCGGACAAGGCTCATTTAACGGGGGAAGACTATAACACCTCGTAACTTAGGTCATTGTACGACATTATGTAATGCACAACTTATTTTTAGGGTTTTACGCGTTTGCTCATAAACTGTAAAAGTTAAGTTAAATCGCGTAAACTAAAAATGATCATACAATGTAATCGGGCATTAAACGATTAAATGTTGTCATCAATCAAGTGTTATATGATTATTAAGAGGATAATTATCACATTGGCAACATTTTATTTTTGTGGTTACGTAAAATGTTTACGATTCGCGATACAGTGCGTTTAAGCCTCCCGGCAAGCACGTTAATTTATCTACGCTTCATTGAATACCCAAAATTTGAATTCAATACTTAAAGTTTAATTAAAACTTCAAGTATTTATCACTTTATAAATATTATTTATAAAGGAATTCAAATTATAACTTACATTATACAAGTTATACCTTTTTAATAAATCTTATTACATTAAACTTATATAATACATTTATTCTTAATATAAATGTATCAAGAGGCATATATAATTCATACATATATGCATAGCCACGCCTCATATGACTAGAGGATAGGATGTGATCAAGGAAAACATCACCAAGAAACTTCCATGCATGAGAACCTTGTTGCCACTTGATAGTTATGACTAGGCAAAACCAAGCCCTAGTTTCTCAAAACCTTGATGCTATACCATTTTGGCCACCTTTCAAGGCTCCAAGTAGAACAATGGAATATGCTTAGGATCATAGCCACTATAAATAGGAGTTCAAATGGTGAGAGAAGAAGAGCACATCTACACTTCATTCTTTACTTGTAAAAAATCAAACAAACCTCATTTGTGCCCTAAAGAGCCCACGGCTCAAAACCACCCCAAGAGCAATCCATGCTTGATTATCTTGATCATATTAGTGGTACTCATATCATTTCCTAAGGTGTTCTAAGAAGATTATTAAATTTGGTTAATTTGGAAAAGATTTGCGAAAGAAAAGTGGTTTTTGAAGTTAAGCCTTGGAACTTTTGGATCTTGATTTTGGGAAAGAACTTGTTAAGTGTTGTTATAAACTTCAAACAAGGTTCCATAACATCCTTATTAACTCTTATTACATTTATTATGCAAGCCATGATCATATCTATACTTGATATGCTTGTTTTATTGAAAATCTTATGTAAACATATTCAAATCTGCATAAAACCCTAATTGTTTCCATAATGAGTATAAAATAATATAGATAAAACAATGGGTCAAAAAACTTATATATTATGAAAAGTGAGAGTCATAATAGATAATCATAACTCGGAGCAAGTTATTTTGTTGAGAAACGAATCTTATACATACAGTTTCAAGTTAAACTACTTTTTCTCAAAACAGTTTCTTTAATCTACTTCATAATTAATATTCATAAATACATTTTTATCCTTTATATTTAAAATATCAATTTTAAACTACAAGTGCTATATTAGAGAGGGAATTTATAAAGATATTGAGGCCTCTGATGGCGTATCGATGAGTTGTTGGATTTTACGATTTAAAGTTGTCCAAACTCCTCGTAATCGTCTGTCATGACCTTTTCCTTAATAATAGCCCCAAAAAAAACGATAACGTAACAATGTTAATTAAAAAAGATCAAAACCTTATTATATCCTAAATACATCAAATGATTTTATCAAAATTCATTACAAGTATATATGTGGCAGTATTGTGTAATATTCGTCTGTATGCTTAGCAGCCTTCTTAATCGACCTATACTTTATAAGGTTCATTCCGTGTCTTTATCGTGACGCTTTATCAGTATAGATATACTCTTTCAAATTCACTTGAGGTGATTTCATAGCCCCAACTTTTACTAAGCATACACTTTATAAGTTTTGGGGTGAGAAACATAAGCACTTTTTACACATTGGACGCAAGTGTCCATTTTATCATGAGTACGTTTTAGCCTAAGTAGCGATAACCCACTGTGCCCATGAATCATGAACTGTTAAATTACATATATGTAGTCGTGGATTACATTATGTGAGCGCGAATGATTATAAATAGATCTATTTGGGATGACTTCCCCGTTCGGGTGACTAGCTATCACCAGGTAAACGAACGTATTTCATGTCGGATACTGGATGTTAAGGGTTGAACATCATCACGGGCAATGTAGGCAATATATATCTATATATTGTATTCAATAAGAGTTTCGGTGTCATGAGCTTAGGAAAACGTAAATACATTTGTGATGTCTGCATCTGTTGCATTATCACAGGGAAAGTCTTGCGGTCCTGCTTGATCATTTATTAAACCTATGAAATTCACCAACTTTATGTTGACGTTTTAAATGCAATGTTTTTCAGGAGGTCATTAAGCACGAGGTGCGAAGGATACATTGGGGGTTATATTTTGAAGTCATGCATTAAAGATTTAGTCGCATTACATTTTGTTTATCCGTTATGGGCTGTAAATCTTTGTAACAATATCAAGTAAAGCTTCGGGCTTTTGTAACAAATACTTAAATAAATCCAATGTATCAGTTTAAACAACTTTTTGTGTTGTTCTTGTATTATCTTGTGTTATTGATCTGATAAGTAACACGCCCCGGATCCTTATTCCGCTGCGACCCATTTTGGGGGTGTTACACTGCCCATAATTATCTGCAGGCTCTTTCTACAATGAACATTATGGCTCAGGTTGTGGTTGCTGCGGGTGAGTACAAACGTGTGTTGCTTGCAGAATAGGTAGATACAAAAGGCTTCTTTGATTAGCAACCCAACTTGGCTTGATTAGCTTTGTTGTAATGACTTTTGAATGTTGGATTCTTTGAAACTAAATGCGCCTAAACATTTTTTGCATTGTTATACCAGTATAATGAAATCCAATAGTTTGAGTCAAAATGACAAGTGATGCAGAATCTGGAAACTCGACCTAAGAACAACAAATGTAAAGTGTAGCTACTATTTGATCAATCCATATTCGGTAACACAGTGTGACTGGATTTGATTTAGAGTTGAATCATGATTGATGATTAACTCTCATTTTAAATATTTAACTACCTAACATGAGCTGTTATTTAATAGCATATGCATCAATACCACTTGTGTTACCTGTATTATTATACTTACGTGAATGACAGCAATATATAAAAAATTTAGTTATCTAGGAAGGTGCAAAACAACAAATAATTCCACTCCTCTTAACTTTTATAGTTGCCAGGCAATAAAGTAATCGCAAGTAAAAATATAGAGACATGTCTATCAAGCGACTTTATATGCGGAGTTTATAATTAAATTGATCCACTAAGGAAACTTATAACTCAGTGCAAATCAAGTGATCGAAAACAGAAAAAGTAAATCAAAACAATTACCTTGATACATACCGGTGTCCAAAATCTCCTTAATCCTTTCGTTGTTCAAGATCAGTGACATATATGGCCAATCTAGCAAACCACAATAAGAGATTATGAGCTCAGGACTTAACACCATCTAATCTTATAACATACACAATTACACATCATGGATCAAAAATGAAAAATCAAAAAAAACAAAAAAACAAAAAAAACAGCTTTCAAAGAGGTTATGGTTCCTCCTCCACCTCTTTATTAAAGAAAAGCTATGGAGTTGTCCGAGTCTTTGATTATCAGCCAGTTCTATTGAATCATTTATTGATTACAGAGCACGCAAGAATTAGAAGATGATATACACCCTAATTATTTAGTTATAGAGTGGGTCACATACTGGACCATGTCTAACCGAGATCGGGCAAGACACCACGCGACTAACTCACCAAACCATAACCCACCCAGAACCAAAAGTGCCTTGAAAATCAGATCGTATATATGTAGTTGTGTCAGTAGGTTGGAAACTGAAGAACACGTTCATGAGGCGGTGCGTGAAATCAAACAATGAAGGTTCTGGATGAGTTGTTCTTATTTATTGAATGTAATTTTCTTATCTATTTGATGTAATTATTCTTATCTGTTGAAAAAGGGGCGAGAGTAGGTGGGAGACTTGAGCGAGATTCTGAAATTTTTTGTGTTTTGTTGATTTAGTGCCTAAAATTAAGTTAAATTTGAGTAAAAACTAAACCACTCATGTTATTGACCCATTTACACTTCACCAGTGTCTTTGATTGTGTAAAAAGACTAGTTGTTTTAAAAAAAATAATGTCTATAACATAAACACATAGAGACATGTTGTCACATACACACCAGTGTCTTTTATTCTATAAAAAGAGTGGTTTGTACCCCCAAAAAACCAATTTTTATACGATTTCTATTATGAAAACTATTTTTTTCAAAAAAACCTATTTCCATTCATTCCCTTCCCACTATTTTTTTGTCATAGAGATATGGGTTTACATAACCGATCTTTTTTTGGAGGGGGGGGGGGGGTGTTTTTAGCCTTTTTTGTAGTAGTGCAACTAGAAAGATGAACTTATTTACCTTGACTAAAAGATTCTCGCAGACCCCGATAGGGTATTTGATGGATCGATCAGCTAGTTGAATACTCATCCTGGTTGGGTTTTAGTTCAGAAATGCCCAATCGTCGGAAGAGAGAATGCGACATAAGGTTGATACTTGCCCCTAGATCGGCCAGAGTGTTCTTTACTACCAAAGGTCCGATAAGACATGGTAGTGTGAAACTCCCCGGGTCTCCTTCTTTTTGAGGTAAGCTTCTTTGGATAATAGTTGAACATTCTTCACTAAGTTTGATCGAAGAAGCTGCCTTTTTGAGCTTTTCCTTATGCGAAAAAAGGTCTTTTAGAACCTTGGCTCTTTTCGGCATGTAGATCATGGCCTCCAAGAATGATAGATTAATGTGAATCTGTTTGAAGATAGATAAGACTCGCTCATCATCATCATCCTTTTTTTGCTTCTTCAATCAGGAGGGAAAGGGAAATTGGACGACTTAGAGGGATGGTAGAGGAAGGATGACTGAGGGGTTTCTTATACGATACCTGGTTCTTCACCCTCGGGTCCTCCTTTTTTAGCTGCCCTTCAACGTGGTCGGTAGTTGTTGGTCATGATAGAGTTGGGAAAGGGGGTCACGGGTGCTAATTCCAGATCTAGTTGTCATAGAAAAAGTTGGTGCCTCTGGTTCAAGGGCTTTGCTTTTTCTAATTGTAGAAAGTATTTGGGAAAATGTTCGTGTATTTCCTTACGGTGCTGGTCAAGCATTTCCCCCATCCCTTTTGTGTGGATTTTTTTCTGAGCATGAAGCCGGCAAGCTCATCCTCAAACTTACTTCTGACAACCCATTTAGGGCCATTTTCTCCTTCTCTTTTCCATTGACTGTTCCCTAAAGGTGGAATGTCGTCATTCTGATATAATCTCAGAAGAGAAGGATCATCATAGATGTCTCCCCCAGATTAGCATACTTGTTCAGTCGGGTTATTTTGGTCGCATTCATCGGCCTCGTGGGCTCCTCTATAAAAATCGCAGATAAGGCAAGGGTTTCTTAGCCTTATTTCACGGGTGGGCGTTTCCAGGTAAGAGATTTGTTTGCAAGCCCTTTTTAGAGGTCCTTTGAATGTGGGCTGAATTACCCCTAAAATTAGGTAGCGATGGGTCATCCCATAGAAGCGCCTTAAATTGGACGTATTCTTCTAATCTTCCAACCTCTTCTTTATATAGAGCTAAATCGGAAGTGAGCGAATGGTCGAGTTTCCTGCGGTTTTTAAGAGATATGTTATCATGAAAGAATCTGTACTATAAGCCATTTATGTAGTCCATGATAGAAGGACGCTGCGATCAAGTCCTGGAAACTGATAGGCGGCTCTCATGGATCATTTAGTCCCTTGTTTGAATTAAAGGATCACGTCTCGAAGAAACGAGGTACGTCATGCTGGAAAGAAGTGATAAAGAAATCATGCCACAAGTTGATCCCATGTCGTGATTTGGGCGGGAGGTGTTTTGTCAAGCAATTCTTTTGCTTTTCCCTTAAGGAAGAAGTGAAAGAAACGTAGCCTAGATGCGTCTCTTGTGGCTCCGTCAGCTTGTATGTTATCAACGATACTTAAGTAGAGTTTGATATGATGGAGAGGGTTTTCGCTTCTTAATCCTTGGAATGTGCATGTTCCTTGGATTAGCAAGATGTTGCGAGAGTTGACGATTCTTCCTGTTTGTTCGGCAGGGAGGATGATTGGGTTTTGAAAACCGGCAGAGTTGGGGAGAGAATGTTCTCGTAAGGTCTTGGGAGGGGTTGCCGGCTTGGTTCCAGTGTCATTGGAAGAAGATGCTTCATTGTCAAAGAGGTTTCTTCCGGCTATGACTAATGATTCATTTTGATGCTGGCGCCAAGCGGCACTCCTAAGCCTTCGAAATTCTCTTTTAGGTTCGTCGAAGGGCTCCGTTAATTTCTTAACGGTGCTACGCGTCATAATGAGAGATTACAAACAGATAACACGAAGAAAAGATAGACTACAAGAAAGCTAATTTACCAAAAATAAAATCTCACTTGATAGGAATCAAGCGAGTAGACCTAAGCTAAACAAGGTTCGAAACCTAACTATTCCTCGGCAGTGGCGCCAAAAACTTGATGTGGGTCTTGTAAACTCACATAGAGTTTTACAATCCCCTAAGCATTGTACCTAACCGTTATAGTGTATTATAGGCAAGACTCGGAGGTTTTTATCGTTCTCTAGGGGAATAGGTTGAGAAGGCTCGAACAGAATCTAACAGAGGTCTACGGGATTGAGAGAAGATTCTTTTTGTATTTTATATTTTATGAAAGCAGGTAAAATCATGGTTTTGAGAGGTTGGTTTGGTTTTAACTAATTAAACTAAATAATATCTAAACTGATTTGGTGATAACTTATATGATAAACTAACGTATTTACTTAATCATGCATTACTCCTTAGTTTGCTTCTACTAATCCTGTTGCGTTGTCACACTACTTGTGATGATCTGTGTAAGTATTTTCTAAGTCATGAACAAATTACACGAACCCGCCGTATACGTAATATTCCGTTAAGGCAACGCACAAGTAAGGTAGTATGAAGACTATTACAAGGCCCCTAAGAGTATATTACATGCAATTAAAATACCTTAAGAGGGATTAACCATATTAGGGGTAAGATAGTATGAAGACTGTTACCGATGGTATCCTTTCTACACACTCGTGTTTCTCTAGACGTTTATGCCAATTTAATATCTTATGGCTAGTTTTCTAAAGCCTAACGTGCACATCCATCACAAGAAGCAACATTAAAAGGATCTACAAACTAAGTTTCATGCAATCATAAGTAAATATTAATAGATCTAGCCTTGCATGACAAATAAAGAAGAAGAACAAGAATCTATCACAAAACACATAGACATATTAAGTGATAAGGGATAAATGAACTTAATTTGATTAAATCATGCAATTGAGGCTGTTACAAGAGGGTTTTAACACCCTAAAAACGAGCCCAAAGGATGCTAAAATCGTCTTCTAAAACTAGGGTTCGTCTCCCAAAAGTTACACACTAAAACCCTAAAACCGGATTTGTATATATAGAAAAAGAGGCGCGACAGCGTCGCTTTATATCTCTAACGTCGTCGCCCCGTAGAATCTTCTAGGGTTTCTTTATGTCGGCTACGTTCTAATGCCGTCTGGAAATCCTTGACACCGTCTCATGAATGATCCTGACGTCGTCGCTTAAGGTTTGCGACGCCGTCTCCAACTACTGTTTGAATTTTCTTCAAGATAGTTGGTGTAGAGTCTTGGTCTTGTCTATTTCTTCTCCAATTGAGCCCAAGTCACGCGTATTCCCTCTAAAAGCCATCCAAGTGCTAAAAATGCAAAAACAAACGATTAAGCACATAATCTAGGCGTATTTGCATGATTTAAGGGGTTAAATGACCTCGAAAAAGTGTATAAAATGACACCTCATCAATATCCTTTGTACACTTGTAGGATGCATAACGATTGTATTCACTAGTAAATTTATGCCAAAACCACTTAGAAGTTCGGTCTAGCCAAGTCGTGGGTCCTCTGAAAAATTGTTGCTAACGGGTACGTGTTACGTTGGTTTTCTTTGGTCAAGGCTTTTTTCCTTTGGATTTTGCTTTTCCTTTTTCGACGGGAGACGAGTCGGATTGTGAAGCTTATGATAGTGAGTGCGTCGGTAAGTGTGGTGGTGAGTTTTGTGGTGAGTCGCGTAAACGTTGTTGTGGTGGCATCATTAATGTTGATCGTGAAGAAGTACCGAGATTCATTTGTTTGAAGAATTCTTGTTGTTGTTGGTATTGTACATACGCTATATGATCAAATTGATCTTTGTTAATTTGCAGTGCGAACGACGGTTGTGAAGAAGTACCGGGTTTCCATATTGTCCGTATGAAGGCATATTGAGAAGAATGGTCGGGGTATTGAGAAGAATGACTGGGGTATTGAGAAGAATGGACGGGGTATTGAGAAGAATGACCATGGTATTGAGATGTATGGGCGGATGACGGTGTTGCGGGTGATGAGGAGTTCGAATTAGCGAACGAAGAAGACGTATTGAAGATATTATTAAGTAGCCAATCGTTATTTTGTTGAGACAATTTTTAAAGGTAATATGGAAATGTATATGAAAGTGTAGTTATTTTCTTATTTGGGTTCATTATATGTAAAACAGTAGATAAAAATGGGTATTTATAGGTAAAAAGATGTTTTTTTGAATACTAGCATTTTGTATACGTTGGCCAACGTTCGAATTGTTTTTAAAAAAATTATACGAAAAACGGAGGAAATGAGGAATGGGGGTTGACCCCCTTTTTTATTTTATTGGGTGCCTAATTGCGCCTTGACCGGAAATAGATGGTTGAGATTGATTCATTGGATCTATGACAAATAATGGGTCTATGTTGATCTTAACTCTAAAACAAAAATAATCCAAATTCCATGTTACTCATGTCAAAATTTTCCGTCTTGAACTCTCTTGGTTACTTGTTCAGGTTCTCAATTTCGAATAATCTTCTGCTTAATTGTCTTCATACTAAAATATTACTAGTAAGACCTTTTAGACTATAAAATCATGAAGTATTCCAACAACCTAGTTTCAAATGTTCACATTATAAGTACTTCTGTTTCTGTATTTAAACAATCCCTGGCCACTACATCTTTTGTTCTCTTCATTTAACCATGATGCCTTCAATCATCATTGTCATTGTTATTGTATTTGTCTTTGCTGCCATATTTCAAAACAAGAAATCTTCAAGCAACCCACATCCATTACCACCTGGTCCAACCCCTTTGCCTTTCATCGGATGCATTATCCAAATGCTCATAAATCAACCAACTTTCCGGTGGATCCACAATCTCGTGGACAAGTTCAACACCGAAATTCTTTGCATCCAGTTAGGACCTTCAACTCACGTCATTGCGGTTTCCTCTCCAGAAATAGCATGTGAGTTCCTCAAGAAACAAGATGACGTATTCATATCAAGGCCTGAAACCTTATCAGCTTTTCTGATAAGTGATGGCTATCTCACAGTTAGCATGGCCCAATTTGGAGATCAATGGAAAAAGATGAAAAGAATCTTAGGCAATAGCTTGCTCTCATCGCAAGTGCAGAAGCGGCTGCAACCAAAACGAGATAGAGAAGCCACTCTTTTGCTCGAGTACATATACAATCAAACTAAGAAGCAAGATAATTCTAATAATGGGGGATTAACAAACATTCGAATGGTAGCACGACATTTCTGTGCAAACTTGATTTGGAACATGATATACGGGAAAAGATTATTTGAAAAACATATGGAAGATGGAGGGCCGAGTGAAGAAGAAATAGCACATGTTAGTGCTCTTTTTGGCACCCTCAAGTATCTGTATGCCTTTTGCATAAGTGACTATTTCCCATGGTTGAGAGGGAAGGCTGACTTTGATGGCCACGAAAAGAAACTGAGGACAGGACTTGAAATTGTTCGAGCGTATCAGGATCCATTGATCGATGAGCGGATTAAAATGTGGAATACTGGAGTTAGAAAAGAAAGATGTGATCTACTCGATATTCTTATCGAACATGGAAGTCCAAAGCTAACACCAAACGAGATAAAAGCCCAGATTATTGTAAGCTTCTAGCCACCTCTTACTATTTGTACATACGGTAAAAGCCATAAATACTCTAAACGAAACTTACAACTATAAACTCATAAACTCTACAAATTCTTAAAATAAGTCATATAATAAAAAAACACGTATGACCGAACTCAGCAAGTTTATTCTTGCTACTTGTTACTTTTTTTAATGTTTAACCGGTAAACTTGTATTCAAACACGTTTATCCTATGACTTTTTTTTTTGTAAAAAGCCATAAATACTCCATGTACCAGGCGTGTTTAAACTCATTATGCCACTCTAAACCAAATCTTACTAAAAAAAATATCGAAAATAATATTTTAAAAAAATATTCTGAAAATATATATAAAAAAATATTTTTTAAAAAAATATTCGAAAAGAATATTTTAAAAAAATATTCGAAAAAAATATTTCTACTTCGAAAAATTTTATATAAGTTTTATACTTCGAAGTATATTTTTTCGAAGTATAAATACTTCGAAATTTTTTTTTAAAATTTTTATAAAATAAAATTTTATACTTCGAAATAAAAAATTTATACTTCGAAAATTTATTTTTATTTCGAAAAAAAATTTATACTTCGAAATTTTTTTTTATTTCGAAGTAAAAAAAAAGAAGTATACATTTTTTTATTTAGAAGTATAAAATTTTTCGAAGTTTATAAAATTTTATAAAAAATTTTCGAAGTATAAAAATTTTTATAAATTTTTTTTATTTCGAAGTATAAAAAAAAGAAATTTTATAAAAAGTTTAAAAATTTTTATAAAAAAAAGAATTTTTAGTGAGTTGGGTGAGGGTGTGGTTTATTTTATTTTTTTTGTCAAAAATACAAAAAAAAGAGGGTTTATTTATTTTTTAGGGTAAAAGCCATAAATACCCTATGTACTCACATTTATAACTCATTATACTCCATTATGAAATAGTGACATGGCAGGAATAAAATAAAAGAAAACGAAAACAAAATTCCACGTAACTAGGTAACTTGTTATTGCGGGTTTCATAGTGTATAATGAGTTGTTTACGAATTCGTAGAGTATAATGAGTTAAACACGCGAGTACATGGAGTATTTATGGCTTTTACCCATATATCCTTTCTTTATCTTCCATATGCAATATAATACCACATATGTACTAATATTTTTTTCAGGTTACGTTCTATATGTGACATGCTTTGCTTTTAAACATTTCAATTTTGTGTGCATGGTTATTGATTGTGCTATGTCGTTTGTATCTTATCTTGCTTTAGGAAATAATGCTTGCTACTATTGATAATCCATCTAACGCTGTAGAATGGGTTATCGGAGAGATGCTGAATGAGCCCATGCTCCTAGAAAAAGCTGTTCACGAGCTGGATCATGTGGTAGGTCGCAATCGGCTTGTTGAAGAGCGAGATATACCCCAACTCAACTACATAAAAGCATGTATCAAGGAGGCCTTTAGGCTGCACCCTTTTGCACCATTCAATCCACCCCATGTTTCCATTAAAAATACTACTGTTGCAGGCTACTTCATACCCCAGGGTAGTCACGTGCATCTTAGTCGACGTGGGCTGGGAAGGAATCCAAATACCTGGAAGGATCATCCCTTGCGATTTAACCCAGATCGGCATCTAGTTAAGGAAGGAAAGCAAGTTGTTCTTTCAGATAATGAGTTGAAGATGATTTCATTTAGTACAGGAAAACGTGGCTGCCCTGCAGTGTCGTTAGGCTCGACCATTACTACAATGTTGTTAGCCACGATGATTCATGGGTTCTCTTGGGGAATTCCTGGTAATCAGTCGTCGATTGAGCTTGCTGAAAGTAATAATGATCTTAGTTTGGCTAAGCCACTGGTGGCCATCGCTAAGCCACGACTGCCTCGGCATCTCTACCCTGGAAATTAAATAGAAGAAGCATCGAATTTGTTGCTTCTATGTATTTCTGTATTTCTGTGAACTGATCGATTGTAACTCTCAATATGCATGCATGCTTTATCCCTTTTGTTATTTTCATAACTTTAAGCCTGAAGACAAAATGGTGTATTAAGTTTTATTTACCGAAAGTAATTATGCCGGAATAATATTAGAGGATTCCTTAGTATTAGTTTTGGATTAGTATTTGTATTAATATAGTTATTCCCAATCCCATGTATTAGGGTATAAACATGGGATATATGTATCTCACTTTATCAATTAATCACTCAAGGTTTACATGGTATCGAGCCTAAGATCCTAAAACTAAAGTGTTTTTTAATTTCTTCGGTTCTTATTTCATCGGAGTGCAATGTTTAGTATGTCACGAAGAAAAGAAAAAAAAAGAACAAAGATTCAACCTTCAATCTTCATCGTTTTGGGATTCGTTTGTATAGTAGAGCAGCATTTCGTTTGTTCCGAAATCTCCATTGATATTGTTTGCTGCAAGTGTTTCTATTTGTCTCCGACAGTTTGAATTAATTCGTTCGCTACGTCCTTGCCGTTTGTTCGTATTAATCTCAAAGGAAATTTTGGTAGCTTGGTCTTGAATGGTTGATGACCATGAGGAATAATGACGGGTCGGTTGAATTCGTTTCTTGAACTCGATTATTGGAATTATTTCTTTTTTCATCTAGAGTCGACTAAAGATCGGCCGGTCTCAACCTTTAGTCTTTTTTTTCTTTATAGTACGTCTGAATTTATTGGTTTAAAATTAGAGTGTCAAATATGTTTAAAATTAGTTTGGAAATATTTTGTGTTACTTAAGTTTATTTTGGATTTTGATTTCAGTCGAATAGAGTCGACTAGTCGAATTCTTTCTCAACATTAACAAAGTCAGTTGTTTTTGTTGGACAATTACGACAATAAATTCGAAGTTAAATCGCGGAACACTAAACCCAGAAGAGAAACCAGCAGAAGAAGCAAAACCTGATGAGAAACCAGCAGAAGAAGAGAAGAAAGAAGGTGGCAAAGAAGGAAAAGAAGAGGGAAAGAAGGAAGTTGTAGAGAGAATGGAAGTTATGGACATGCAAAGAATGATGTATTATCATTGGTATCCACCATTGTATGTCATGGAAAGAATTCCACCACCTCAATTGTTCTCTAATGAGAATCCAAATGCAATACTGCATGCACAATTTCTTGAACTATATTTATATAAATCTATAAGTAACAAAATTCAATCACAAATATTTTAGTACATTGTTAATTAATTTATTAATTATAACTATATTATTAAAGAGCGTCATGCTCTTGGAGTGCTTTGGAAGTTGTGGGTCAGAGAATAATATTAAAAAAGGTTTATAACCCGGGTCTCTTTCTCTCTGTCTAAAAAATGCATCGTCTTCGTCTCTTTTATTTTCTCTCTCTCTCTCTAAAATTTGTTTTCTCTCTCTAAAAATTGTTACTGTTTTCACACTGCATGGTGGTTTATCTGCCTTTGGTATGGTTGTTTTGTTAGTTTGTTGCGGGTGTTGATGGTTTATGTTCGTCGGTGGTTTGGTCGGGTTTCCGAGGCTGAGTGACGGTGGTTTGTCTTCATCGGTGGTTTGGTCGTGTTCTTTAGAATGAGTACCGTTATTTAAGGTAGGTACAATTTGTTTTTATAAAATATTCGATTAGGGTTTTATTTTAATTTGGGGTTTTTGCTTCATAAGTTATTGAGTAGTTAATTGAGGTAGGTACAATTTGTTTTATAAAATATCATATTAGGGTTTTGTTTTAATTTGGGGTACTTGCTTCATAAGTTATTGAGTAGTTAATTGGGGGTCGTATTGTTGGAATTGGTGTGTTTGGGTTGAAAGTTGTGGTTGCATGTGGCCTGCGTGTTGTGTTGCTGTGTTATTGAGGTGGAATCATCCGTATCTTGGCGGGGCATCACAAGTTCGTGTTTGTAACCATGACGGGTTGATACCTCTTTATCCTGCACGTATTTCAACACGTGTAAGCCATATAAAGTTATTGATGGTATTGTTGGAACTAGGGTGTGTGGGATGAAAGTTATAGTTGTTTGTGGGCTGCGTGTTGTGTTGTTGTGTTATTAAGGTGGAATCATCCATCTCTTGGCGGGGCATCACGAGTTTGTGTTTGCAGTCATGGCGGGTTGATACCTCTTTATCCAGCACGCATTTCAACACGTGTAAGCTATAGAAAGTTATTGATGGTATTGATGGAACTAGGGTGTTTGGGTTGAAAGTTATAGTTGTCTCTTTAGGTTGTCTGTTGCGTTTTTGGATCCTTGAGTGTGAAAGATATCCGTGTCTTGGCGGGGCATCACGAGTTTGTGTTTGCATCTATGGATTGAAAGTTATAGTTCTCTGTTTAGGCTGCGTGTTTCGTTGATGGATCATTGAGGTTGAAAGCTATTCGTATCTTGGTGGGGCATCACGAATTTGTGTTTGCAGCCATGGTGGGTTGATAGCTCTTTATTTGACACGTATTTCAACACATGGTAGCCATGAAACCTGTCAGAAAAGCACCTAAGTGGGGAAGGGAGCGGTATGGTAAATGTATTTGGAAAAGAAGATGGCAAGTTTGATAGGCTTGCAGCCCAAAGCACTCCCAAGAGCATGCTGCTCTTTAGTAATATAGTTACTATGTGTTTTCTTTATTGAAAAAAATTAATATCATCGGGCTTGCTTATACTTTCAGCTTATGCTCCTTCGATTCCACCGCTCCTTTCGTTTCCATTATTGATCTTGTGCGACGATAGCGACGTGTGTGTGGCGTTGGTCCTAGGCTCACATGATGGGATACGTTTTTAGCGCTCAATATTATATATTGAATACGTTTAATGAAGAGCTTTATATGTGTATTGAGGTTGATGGTTGTGTCGATTGTAACTAGATGTGACAACTTTAAATGTGTTCGGTCTTCCGATATACCAAATTTATCCCTACTCCACTTTTGATCTTCTCTCACGATGTCTGGGTTTATCGCGCATGAGGGACATGTGTTTTCCACTTTCTAGTGGGGTATATATGGCCTCAGATTTATTTTATTAATTTTCACAAAATCGGTAAGCAGCCGCTTATTTGATTGTGGGTTTATGTTAAGCTGAGCTTGAATTTTGGTTGCAAATGTTACCTGTAATGTACATAACAAGCGATGATGAACACGAGTGGTTTCAATAGAAGGAGTGGAAGTTTGTGAATTGGCTCGGCAACCTATTAGGTGTGTCGTTTGGCTCTTATCTGAGCCGATTGATCCTTCTTATTACAACATGGAAAGTAATTCAATGATGATAACATGATACATAGAAACTTGCTACGATAGACTACGGTTGATCTCAGGTTATGGCTTTATAATAAGCCTTTAAGGCTTATGCACCTTGCGTTTACTGTAGTTGGATTAATTGTTTATGTATTGTTGTTACAACCATGATATGTTATACTAAATGCGAGGGAGTCCGTATCTTGGCGTGGCGTTTATACTAATGCAGCCATGGCGGTCTCCCCGGCTTTGCAGCCAATATAACATGTTCATGAACCATCTCTTAGGCCAGCTGGTGTGTCACTCATGTCTTTTGTGCACGCAGACGTTTACCATTGGTGATGCATCAGCTGGTCTCAAAGATGTTTCATGTATAAGTTTGTCGCTATACTAAGTTTCATTGGATGTTATCAGCTTTTATCTAATAGAAGTTACCGTGTATATACTATGTGTTGGCAGGGCAGTCTACAATTTTTGTAGCCAAATCACATGTCGTTTTTTAAAGACCGACAATGATGAATTAAAAGAGGTTTACATACAACTATGATGCGCTATATGTAGGCAGGGCAGCATGAATTGCTCTCAGCCATAATTATCGAATCATAAATCGTTGATTGCTTACTTAACTGAGCCTTTGTCTTATGTGTGTTTATTTCACTTTCCCAGCCGCGATAAAAAGTTGGTAAGTTCGAAGGCGTTTCGTGTTTGGGTTGTCATGACATTGCTTGAGCATACACAGCGTGAGTGAATAAGAATGATAAGTGATTATCAAAACAACTTATTATACATGAACCTTCAACACGACTCAACAGAAAGAAATTCACTAGCATGAGACAAGGTTCATGGCATATTGTTCAGTGTTTTTGCAGAATTGGCTGCTCCTGCGACCTCAATGTTCTTCTGGAAGATTCTAGGTTAATATGTACAGTCGATTCTACAAAAACACCCGACTACAAGTTATGAGAGGGATTAGACAAGTGAAGTTGGGTAATGAAGTCACATGGATGCTAACTGCGGGTAATTAATAATATTACGCGCTCTGATTTTATATTGTGATGCTAACCGCGGGTAATTAATAATATGACAGACGCGATTGGTGGTGTTGTTCGCGGCTTATCGTTTAATGAGAAATGGGCAGACTTTTGTTGCCACTCGACATCGCTCTTAGAATAGACTATAATATGATGGAATGTTTTGGTTGTTCACGTTTCCAGATGGAAACGTGATGGTAGGGGCTGTGATATTGATATTGATTACAAGAGGTCGTGATGAATTTAACCAGGTTCATTTAAGGTTGTGGTCGTCCGTATCTTGGCGAGGCAAATTATTATGTTTGCAGCCTTGGCGAATGTATCCCCTTCTTTGATTTTAAACATGTCTGAGCCTCACACTTGATCATGCCTGATTATAATGTAGTATCGACAGTATCAGCTATGACAAGGTACTTGATTTAAAAATTAATAAGATATCATATTTAGATCGATAGAAGGCGGAGGTTGTTGATACAATATGTTGTATCAAAGCAGGGCATGAATTGAAGAGAACGTCATGATAAGTAATTTTGTGCAAATTAGTTTTCAACACGTTCTTTTTCATTCCGCGTCATCCTTTGTGTACGTCTTTTGTGTCACCGACGTCTGCTTTTTGTCGGTCTGAAAACGAAAGATTACAAAACGTACATGTAGTGTACAACCGAATTCATTCATTATCGTGACAGGGCAACACTAAGAAAATAGTGTTTGCAGCCATGGTGTGACCAACACCTTTTCATTCGGGTCCGCACTTGCAAAACTAAGCCATTAATTTTAAATATTCGTCTCTGTTGACCAACCATAGCCTTCATGTCAGAAGTCAACAACATCAATTCACTAAGTAAAATTATATCTCTTCCGTTGTTGGCTTCTTACTTGGATAGGAATGATCTTTAGAGTGTGTTAAGGGTTTTGGTACTTTCACGCTTGCTTAGATATAGAAAATGACTTCTAATTCGGCATCCGTGATAGTCACAAAACCCTTATCGTATATTCAGATATAACGTTGTGCTTCATAAGCAACTGTCACGTATTTTATCATACGTTCAAGCTATTCCAGGTTACCTTTTTACATGCACAAAACATAGGCAATGATGATACAATGACATTTGAGATATCCTTATTGATAATTATACGTCAAATCGGCACGTATCTTGGCGGGGCAACACTAAGAAAAAGTGCTTGCATCCATGTTGTGCCGGACAACTTTTCATATGGGCATGCACTTGCAAATTTGAGCCCCTAAAATTTAATATTTGTTGACATAACGTTGTGATTGATAAACATTGTTTACATATGATATCCCACTGATTGCGTGCTACAACCATAAGGAAATGATGAACATGAGCAGGTGCAATAAAGGAAGCGAACGTTTGTAACTTGGCTAGGCAACCCATTGGGTGTGCGGCCATGCTAGACTTACACTTCTTGCAAATCTAAAGCTCTTATCTGAGCCAGTCATTTTTTGTTTTTCGGACATTGATATTTTTGCGTTTTTTCTGAAATATGTAAATTCAGACAATGATGAGAATGGTAGCCTGAACCTCAAGTATATTTGTTTTCAACATACAGCTTATTGCAACAATTTACCGCTTCATGGTGTATATCGATTCTTGAGTAGCTTATTAGCGTCTAGAACATCAAACATGATGCCCTACGCGCGGATAAGCTACCCAAGAATAAGATATTGCATCAACAATTTGATTTTTAATGACAATCCCTATCTGAGTCTATAAAAAAAACTGTTATTGACAATGTGTTGTTTACAAGTTCGCATGTTGTATGTATTACTTTTTTTAAAACAATCTGGTCAATACATATACACCTATTTTTTCAATCTTTTTTTAGGCGTCAAATTAGCTAATGGTACAAGTGATCGACTTCAGTCCTGCAGTATAAGAGCTAAAAACAAAAAGAACTATGTGTTATCGAAAAAGATATCATCATTTTTGATAACGCGAGTATAAAATACGTTGTTTTATTTTGTTATTAGTTCTTCTACTGCTGGACGTACCCCAATTCTCTTTTCAATTAACTATAGGGATGTCTCGGGAATGTACAATGTCTTCTTTTACATTCATGCACACAAAAGAAATTTATCATCGTAGAATGCGTTCTACCAAATAACACTTCGAAGCCGAAGAGAACGTCGTGGAAAACGATTTGGTGTAAATCACTTTACGCCATGTCATCTTTGGTTTTTCATTATAAATATCGTTAAAAATTCAAATTTGTCCTAAAATATACTGCTCCTTGAAAATTTATGTGTTACAATAGAATACAAGTCGTATTTAGTTAGTCACTAACATGTCAAAAAATACCTCTTCATATTTTTGGTTACTATTTATAATTTTAGTATCTGAAAATCTTTTACTTCTTAATTTTTTTTTTCCGTAAAAAAATATTTGGTAACTGATAATTAAAGTCTTGAATTCGCCATCCGTTTTCCTAAATAAACCCTTGCCAAGAGCCACGGTGAATATTTTTCCGAGTGCACATTTTTAAGATTTCAATCTTTATGAGTATAGGTAATTTTAGACCAATCATGAGCTCTCATGATGCACTAATCATACATCATTAAATACTAGTGGGTAATGACAAGTGGTAGATATTTGTCAGTTTATTAACGAGTGACGACGAGTTAACTTGCAACAGAAATGTAAATAAGCATAGAATTACAAGAAATGAAACCCCAAGAATCTAAGATAACGTATTAGATGTTAATACAAGCAAAATTTGCAAAAGGGTTGGTGATGGTGGGTATCTTGTATACTTAACTGAATGTAATTGATAAATTAAGAGTCCATGTCGATAAATGTGTGGCCCTATGTTTACTAAATGCATGCATGTCTACGTGATTTGACCTTACTTTTAACATAAACAACCATAATTTACATATGTGTTTCTGTTTTACGAAAACTAACATGAGCTATTTAGTACTTTAGTTAGCATATTTTTAGTAATTGATGCATTCCAACTAGGTCGGACAAAAACTAGCGAGTAATTTATCTTTAACAAAACATGGACTAGATTAACATAGAAATAGATTCAGAGCCTGACTTCGCGCTATTCCAAAATCTTAAGTTTCGATTGATGCTAATATCAACCAGTATATAATATTTGATCCACTCAACCCAACTATAATAGTTAGAGGGATTTATCATGTCAAAAAATTGGATCCAAAGCCACACAGAAGTATTATGTAATCGATATTAATAGTTATGGATTTAGCCAGCGAATCACACCATTTTAACCATAATCTTAAACTCTTTATTTTATGTAAATTTCGAGTCATGTCTCGTGGCTACGCTAATAATAATATATTATGATGGAGATGCTCACCCACGTAAGAGTCCTTCTATGCAATATAACTAGTTCCCGAAATAAAATTCCGGGAAAGAAACATATATTACGAGCTTCAATATTTTGTCTCTATAATATTATGAGAAATACTAGAACCACAAAGAAATTACAAAATAATTTCCACAAAATATTGGCCAATTACAAAATGAGAGATAAAGAACTTGAATCCAATTATTGCACGTCACATCATTTTGTGAAAATCTTTTTGTAATTTCTTTGTGGTTGTAGCATTTCTCTAATATTATTAAGTTTTTAATGACTATGTTAGATATATTATTGAATAAAATTTTGTACTTATTCAAGTTTACTTAATGTGGAAGCAAGTATTTTTCTCATGAATGCAAAGTTTACAGTTTACACGCTCATATATTTTTACAAAAACAAACATTGTTGTACTCAGATTTAGTGCTAAAAAGCCTACTGATAACACTAGCGATATTAAGAAGAAAGGTGTGGAGCCTATTAAAGAGGTTAGTAATTCGAACCCGTTTGATGTGCTTAATTCGGTCGTTAATGATGAGGAGTTGGGTACTAATGGGGGGGGGGGCTTCAAATTTGGCTAGTAAGGGGGCCACTTCTAGTGGATCCTCGTTATGGAATGTTGAAACTAGTAGTATTAGTAGTACTCCTATTGTGGAGAAAATTAGGAAGTTGGAACAACTAATAATTGATAGGAAAGGTACTCTTGTTGATGATGATTGTAAACCTCTTAAAAGGGTTGATTATCTGGGTGATCATGACAATGATGATGAGGTTTGTTCAGTAGATAATGATATGGCTCGTTCTATGGCTGCAAACGGTTAGTTTTTGCACTCAAAGTTTGCTGGAAAAATGGAGGGATTCTTATAGAAATGGTGACTATGATGAAGACCCATATGATAATGATATGTATGAAGGTCGGGATCTTCCTGACAAGTTTCAAGACATATGTGATAGTTTGGATATTAGAGTTTGAGGTCGCCGAAAGAAATAGTTTATTGTTTCTTGAGTAATCTAGTCACTTTGTGTACCTTCCTATAAGAAGTAGTCTTGTATATGTAACTAGCGAAGATGTGGGACTCTGTTGGGCCAATTTCATTACCGACTAATCTTTCACTTAGGATTTGAATACAAAATAACATAAGTGTAAATATCCTTAACAATTCAAGGACACTAAGTGAATAGTCACTCAGTGAGTTACCTTCAAGATGCTCAGCCTGAGTCTACAAGAAAGACTCTAGCATTCAGTGAGGCGATACTTAGTGAATGAAGCCTAAGACAAAGAAGAAGGTGATGGGTTCAGTGAGTTGTGGCAATAGACTCACTAAGCCCCACACTATCTCCAACAAATGGAAGACCCTGAAGACAAGAGACTGAAGAATAGGTGGGATAGTTTGAAAGCAGATAAGTCCAAGATCTTATCACCTAAAGTCAAACTATCCTGAATAGGGTACAAGATAAGGTCAGTGTTAGGATTGAACTTAGAAAGAGCATTTGTCCCACACTTAGAATAGAAATTGTAATAGAGACAAAGTTGTACAAATGTACTAGCCTATCAGCCTTACGATTAGTGCTTACCACCCATGTGGGTGTGACCCTACCTAAGTAGTATAAATAGAACTCTTGTAATGGAGTAGATGTAAAATTTATGCATTCAAAGTCGTATCTTTCATAAACACATCTACTCCTCCAAATCTACTAAGTCCTTGAGCAAGCTCAGTTGGTTAGCATAGTAGTTAACTTTCCATGGCACTTTAGGATTATGCAAAGTTATTAGTGAGGAGATCACACACACACATTGTCATTCAATCCCCATTGTAGTTCCGCATACAATAGGGTATAATTCATAATAAAAAGAGTTAAACGTTGAAAAGTTATTTTTGTGTCTTTTACTTATTAGTTATATTTATTTACACAAAACCTTTTCAAAGAACAAATACTCTAATTTATTTACTAGCCATGAGTTAGTTAATGATAACTTTGTAGTTATTGTTCACTAATTAAGAGGGAACAACAAGTCGTATTAGAGTAGAAGGTTTATAAAACTTTTAACACTTAAATCTGCTTGAAGTTTTTAAAACCTAGATCCTAAAATGGTTGTAGTAAATAATGTACCCCATGTAGTTGACAAAAATGGAGGTAGCTATGCTGCTATTGCTCCCAAACTAAAGCCAAGAAAATTTAATAAGTGGAAAAAGTGTATGCTTTTCTACTTAGCGGGAATGGAACCCTACTACTTAAAATGTATTAAGGATGGTCCATTTCAGCCAAAAACAACTGAAGGTGATGATAAGCCCGAGTCCTAATGGACCCCAGATGAGAGGAGGGTGGTCGTTCACGACCAACCTCCTTAAAAGCATTATTATGTCATGTCTATCAGATGACATAATGGAGTCAGTAATTAGTTGTGAAATAGCTAAAGAAACATGGACTGACTTGGTTCACAGCTTTGAAGGTCCCTCATATTCCAAGGAAAATAGGATCATGGATCTAAAACTTAAGTATCAAACTTTCAAGGCCAAACCCATTGAAAGTCTCTTACAGCCCTACACCCGTTATAAGACCTTGCTCAATGAGCTTGAAAATGATGGTGTTAACCTCTCAAAACATGAAATCAATGTTGGTTTTGTGAACAGTCTCCCTGAGAAGTGGTTAACCTTCTCTAAGGGACTGAGGAATGCCAATCATACTCAGACTCTTGACATTGCGGATATCTATGGAAGATTTGTCTATGAGGACAACCTAATCCAAAGAAGGTATTCTGACACCAAAAAGGCCCTTATAACTACTCCTTCAAGCACTGTTATTTCTACTGCCTTCTTTTCTAACAATGTTATAAAGGATTTCCAAGAAAATTCTAATGATGAGGTAGATGAAAGGTCTAGTGAGGAGCATCTCAGAGACTTAGATATTGAGTTTCATGAAAGAGCCCTTTTGACAAATTCAAAACGTTTTATAAAAAGAAGAAATAATTTTTCTGGTCAAAAAGCAAATGAAAACACTGAATGTTACAAATGTGGCAAAAAAGGTCATTTTGGAAAAGACTGCTTTTCCAAAACGTCTGAACCTTCTTATAAATCACTAGTGAGTGGTTATTCATCAGTGTCAAAAGGCTTTCAACCCAAGTTTACTCCTAAACTTATCCAGTCTCCTCAAAACTCAATTAGTCAAGCTGACCCCAAAATTCAAAAAGACTACAAGGCTGAGTATAAGAAAATGAAAGCCAAACTTGCACTACTTGAGGCAAATCCATCTTCTTCTTAGAACCCAAAGACCTTCCAACAAAATAACAAAGGTTTAGTTGCTAAAACCTTTGATTGGGATGAGGAAGAGGTTTCAAATGATGAAGAAGTTACTCAGGTCAAGGTACTGATGACTCTAGCTGATGATGAGCTGACTGTTGGAAAGAATCATGCTCGTAATGGTGAATAGATTGACATCACCATGAGAAAGGTAAATATTCTTCTCTCTATGGATGAAGATGCAGATTGGAAAAATTACCTCAAATATATCAACATTGATCTCAAGTTTGTTGAAGAGCAGAGATTAAACTTACTTTCTAAGTATAACAAAATTGTTTTTGAATTAAATAAGTGTAGAGATGAACTATTAGTCCTAAAACAAGCTAAGCTTGATGCTGTCACTTTTCAAATTCAAAACATTAAACTTATGAAGTTAAATTATACTCTTCAATAACAACTCAAAGAAGAGAAAAAGATAATTGAAAAATGGCTAACTAGCTCAAAAAATGTTAGTCAATGCATCAGTGAGCAAATTCCTCACCAAAAGAAGAAAGTTCTTGGTGGTGAAATGCTCACTAAATCATCATCAAAAATGACTGAAAATGAAAATCTTTTCGTTCCTTCTTCCATGGGGTATGACCATGAGATGGTCCCAAAAACCAAAGACTGGGTTGAGAGACTCAACCTTGACAGCAGACTTCCAAACTTTAATACTGAAAGAATTCTAGTCCCTAAAAGTCAAGCTGTAAAGGAGTCTCTTAAACCCACTGAAACATCAAATACCCCTAAATCATCCAAAGATTTTGAAAAATGATCCCTTACTCCTTTACCTCCCTAGAAAAATCTTTAGGGAGCTTCACCAAGCTCAGAAGTAATGCCATTGACCTTTCAACCCTACTCTCCAAAAAAGAGACTAGGCTTAGGTATCATGAAACATAGAAAGCCTAAAACATAGGATTCTTTAAACAAGAGTGTTTCAGGAACTATCATTGTTACTGAAACTGAGCCAACCACACCTTCAGTGCCTACTGAAGTCAAGGACACTGAACAAGAATCAGAGATAAATGAATTAACTAAACTTTTTCAGATGTTAATTGATGAAAAGGTTAATTCTACCCAAAAGACTCAAGAATCAAATTCACAGATTTAACAGACCGAGTCATCTAAGTCAGTTGACTCATCAAAAATAAGTTAAGATTCTAAACCCAAAGTTCAGAATACTAGCTCATCAAAATCACTTAGGCTTAAGCCTATTCAAAAACCACAACTTAAGTGTGAACTCTGTCACTATACCAATCACTTGACTGATGATTGCTATAGGATTCTCTACTACATTATATGCAAAAGAGAGGATCATGGGACCTTAGATCATGAAATGTATACTGCTTCCCTAAAAAGGAGTGAGAACTACAAGGCTCAGCCTTATCAGTATGCATCTCCTTCCAAGCAGATCCTGAAAGCAAAGGCAAAGCCTATCCCACCATGCACACATTGTAGTTTCAATGATACATACCTGATGACTGTAGAAACTACCTTGAGTGTGAAATTTGTGGAAGTTATGATCACTTTACCTCAGGACACAATCGTGTCATTCATATCAGAGGAGGAGTACTAGTTGAGTCATCCCAGTCTAGTGAATCTTCGATTGGTGTAAAGTGTAATACATGTGGAAGCACTGTACACTCCACCATTGACCACAATGAGTTTGATCACTTCAAAAAAGGTGAGAAAATTCAGGCTACAAAGGCCAGGGAGCCCACCAAAAAGTGGGTTCAAAAAAGAAACTAACCCAAGTTTATTATTTGTGCAAAGACACATCAAGGAGCCTATTTGGTACTTGGACAATGGATGCTCAAGGATTTTGACTGGTGTCAAGAGTTATCTGCATAAATATGTAGAGCAACCAGGTCCTAAGGTAGTGTTTGGTGATAACTCATCTTGTATTACTGAGGGATATGGTTCAATAAACTGTGAGGGTATTATTTTCATAAAAATAGCATTTGTAAATGGTCTTAAGTACAATCTAATTAGCATTAGTAAACTATGTGATGCTAAATATATTGTACAATTCGATGATAAGCAAGGAAAAAAATTTAATGCTAACAAATAAATTGTCCTGATAGCACGTAGAAGAAATTATGTATATGTCCTTGACATGTTATTACTGACTCCAAATGAAACATGCTTCTTTGCCAAAGCCTCAGAGAGTATAAACTGGCTATGGCATAAAAGACTATCACATCTCAATTTTAAGAACGTTAATAAACTTGTAAAACAAAACAAAGTTCTTGGCCTTCCTTCCCTAGTTTATTCAAAAGATAAACCTTATTCAGCATGTGAAAAAAGGAAGCACAATAGAGCTTCATTCAAAACTAAACAAAACTTCTCTATCAGGAAGTGTTTGCATCTTCTTCATATGGATTTATTTGGACTAGTAAGTTTAATGTCCATAAATCATAAGAAGTACACCCTAGTCATTTTTGATAAGTACTTAAGGTACACTTAGGTTTACTTTCTTAAGAAGAATAGTCAAGCACCTGAAATGATTATGTCTTTTATCAGGATGACAGAAAATGAAAATGATGTAAAAGTCAAACAAATCACAACTGACAATGGGACTGAGTTTAGAAATCATGGTGTAGCTAAAAAGATGAATAGAACTCTCATTGATGTTGCCAGAACAATGCTGAATAGATTAGTACTTTCTAAGCATTTCTGGACTGAAGCAGTCAGAATAGCCTGCTATACTTAAAACAGATCAATCATTGTCAAAAGACATGATAAAACTCCCTATAAAATATTCAGAGAAAGAATTCCTGATATCAGCTACTTTCATGTGTTTGGATGTCGTGTGTTTATTCATAACCACAAGGATCATCTTGGAAAATTTGATGCTAAAGCTGATGATGGATATTTCTTAGGATATTCTTTTGTCTCAAAAGCCTTCAGAGTCTTTAACACAAGAAGACAACAAGTAGAGAAGACTTATCATGTAATATTTGATGAAAGTATGAAAGCCATCAGGTTTACCAATACCTCAGTGGATGAGATAGTAATTGATGATTCCTCTAGATATCCTCTTGATGAATATCTTCATGAGGATGCCCCTTCTAGACAATATCACGTAAATTTTAATGTCTCATACTATGTTATCCCTCATGGACGTTCACTCATTGAACTTACCTAAGAAAACCATATCCCTGAAGTGATTGCTCCAAACGAGCCTGATATACCTCTTACTGAGGATAATGAAGGTCTTCCTGACCTAATCAACACTGAAGGGACTCACGAACAAAATGCTCAGAATGAACAAATTATCACCCAACCCACTGAAGGACCATCAGGGAACAATACTGAAGTCTCAGTGTTTATCAATGAATCTTTAGTCCCTGATGTCCTTTAGTATCATATATCAAATCAAGCCTCTACAAGTTCTCATCATGTTCCTCGGGATAGATGCTCAAAAGACCAACACATTGAACTTGTGAACATCATTAGTGATCCTGGTGAAGGCATGCTTGAATAGTATTATTTCATCTACATGACATACATTTGAGGTAAGATCAACGAACACACGATATTTTAAAAGCATTAAGTAATGAACGCACAACTTAAGAAATTATATTATTATTAGTGTTCTTTCTTTGAGTTTTGTAGAATGCCATTTTTTTGTTAAAGCTTATTTTGAAAGAGCTGTGTGCGTTTAACCTTCTTTAAACTCAACTTATTTTATAAATATTTAGCTAAACATTACACGGCACATTTCAATTAGATGCACCAGCATACTCACACCTCGACAATTTACACCAACATTACGCAGTGAACAATTAGGTACAATCTGTGTGCATCGCACGGGTATGAATTTAGACAATACGTGACATAAGTAAAAGTTCACTTTTTTGTAGCAAAATAGGCCCGGTGCATCGCACGGGTCCGAACGCCTCGTAGTGACTTAATTTCTACTTTATTAAGCAACTCTTAATCGTTTGTTTTAAGAATTTAATCCCACATTGGGCTAAGAAAAGAAATTTTGCTTGTTTATATTATGTGATGTTTATGAATCATATAATTTGAGATTAGTACAATGTTGTTGCATTTAATATTTCAGCCAGGTAGAGTAAACAACTTGGTAGGAATTCCTGATTGCAATTAGGTGTGTAAACGACCCGAGTCGAGCCGAGTACTGTCAAGCTCAAGCTCGACTCGAATGCTAAAACTCGAGCTTGAAACACGACTCGAGCTCGGCCGAGCTTTATATTTCGAGCTCGAGCTCGACTTGTCATATAAAACTCGAGCTCGAGCTCGATTATTTTCACATATCATACTCGAACTTGATAAATACTCAGCATATCAAGCTCGACTCGACTCGATTTATATATATAAAAGGGTAAAATTGTAATTTTTTTTAAGCTCGATAAGGCTCGCGATCTTCACGAGCCGAGTATTTTGGAGCTCGAACTCGACTCGAAAATATACTCGAGTAGCTCGAACTCGAGCTCGACTCGTTAAGATCGAGTAGTTTACGAGTCGATCTCGAGTAACTCGCGAGTTGTCTCGTCTCGTTTACACCCCTAATTGCAATGAATTCTTAGTTTTTTTTTCTTTTTTTGTCATTTTACAAAATTTAGCAAGTTGAGCAATAGGTTCAGAATTTTTATTTTGAAAGGTTGCATGAATTTTCAACTTTCTGGTTGTCTTATATAATTCAAATTTCTTATCATAGACAATATTATTATGAGCGGTAGAACAAAACTCTTTTTTTTCTGTTGTTAAAAAAAAAACTTTTTTTTTGTTTTATTTCTTTTTATAAGCCATGTTTTGAAAATTGGAAATGAACCTTTAGGGAGTATTTGTGCTATAAAAATGTCTTTATATAATACCAGCCTCAAGGCCCGTCCGATGGGCGGCTAGCTTCAAGAATTATTTAAAAAATAAAAGAGGTAGTAAAATGCTTGACACAATAACGTTAAAACGAATATAATGTTAAAACATAACAAAATAAGATTATGTTCTTAATAAACGTAAGTAAATTACATATACTTTATTGTTGATAAAAGAAAGCTAAAAACATCATAAGGGAAACACCTTCTTGTTCCACCCCAAAGAGTTCCCTTTTTTTATTTTGGTTAAAATTTTCTGGTAGATAGTAATCCAAAGTTAAAAGATCCGTTATAATTGGCCATCGTCACAATTAGAAATGCATACATCGCTAAACATTGCTATAATAATCTTATAGAGAAAAAATTGTCATCTAAGCTTGTCATATAAGTCAGTTAGTCAGCATTTCTATAAAATCCTCTGAATTATTTGGTGACATGTTTAATGTGTATGTGTTTCTGCATATAATAGAAGATTCTATTATATGTAAGAGCTCAACAATATTACCAACATAAACTAACTGTTGGTAAGATTGCAAGATAAAGTACCATATAATAGCTTGAATTAAAACTTCTTCAAATTGAAAGAAAAAAATCTTGAAAAATGTAACATTTAGTGGTGTAACAATGGTTCCGTACATAGTTATAGTAAAATAGTATGTTCTAACAAACCTTACTGGTTCCATACACCGGGATGAAAGAAACACACCTTAATCTTCCCTAGCGAAAATACACAACTTTTTTTGATATTTATGTTGTACTTATGATAGCTCTCCAAGGACTTGCATTCTGACATCGGCTTCCATCTGAAACAAACACTACTTACATATTTGACATTGCCTTCCATCTTGCAGATATTTTGAATCTGTAAACCCTCTTTTTTTTTTAAATGACCTGCAAAAAATTTATCAACTCAATTAAATAATGGCAACAACTAACTCATGTGTACTTAGTTTGATATTCAATTTCATTTTAACAAAGTCAACCAACACTTTGGCTTTCTTGGCCCTTAATTTTTTGAGGTTCTACCCATGCCCAAAGCAGAGAGTTCAGCCTCATTGGATTACTGAATGTACATCTACACACAATTAAAAAAATAAGATTGATTTAATACAAACCAATGCAAATTATCCCTAAATTCAGCTAAAGTTTCATCGGCTATAGTAACTATAACCAATACATGTCCACTCGACCTGTATTGATCCATACATTGACCTACCTATCTTTTCACCCCTACTTTTTGGATTTTCACCATCTGTGGCTAGCAATTTAGAGCTCTTCATATAGTAGTAAAAACCTGAAAAATAAGCCAATATTTGTTTATGGTGGAGCAGATTTGTTTCAAGAAAGATTAGTTTTGTTTCAAGAAAGATTAGTCTGCTCGCAATGCCGAGTCAAAGACCCTCCAATATGATCTTATATTCTTGTTAAAAATCTCTAAATTAGCTACTCTGAAGCAACTGATAAGCAAGTCCAACCATTATATTCCGTGTTGTAATCTAATATACCATACGTTGTTAAACTAATTTCTTAGATAGAATATAGCTACAAATGTTTATAACTTAATACCTAAGAAGACCCAACAATCATTTAAGAAGATGATTTCACATTTTTGTACAGAAAACATGTTGCATCATCTCCTCCTTAGTGATCACACAACTATAGCATACCTTTGGACATCCCTTTTATTGTTGAAGTTGTATAGTGCAGCTGATATTATAAAGTCAAGCTACAAAAACACACCTGTCCTATTTTATAGAATAGTTGATATTGGTGAGCTGATAGTAGAAAGTAAAGCTACAATAACATTTAGTAATACGCATATAACAAAGTAAAGCTATTCATTAGTAATATAATATTAGTAAAAGATGATATTTCCATGATATTGAAAGCAAATTTTAGAAAAAAACACTCAGTTTTTGCCTTTATAATATCAGTGCCAAATCATTTATGCAAATTATTATGATTATTATTTCTGTAGACAATAATATATTCATAATAAGCATTAGTTCCAAATAAAAATTTTAAAACACAGAAATGACGGACTTCTGCAAACATGTAATCTAAAAATGCACCATATTAGAGTTACCTCGACATTCTTTAAACATCAAATTTCTTATCAAACTCACTCTATATGATACACATCCAAACACCCTTAAGAACTAAACATTCTATATTTACTGACCTTTGAAAGCTTTATGCAATTGGTTACACATGTACTCAGCTCATTAGCTGTACCACAAAAACCTACCATCTTTCTGTATGCCCTTGTGCGTTCATCCTGAAATCAGTTTAAACTGTGAATGGTTACAACAATTTAAAAGAAATCACAAAGTTTACCTTGGGATAACACATTTTCACTAATTCTTAATTTAAATACAATTAAACCCTAAAATAAGAAATTACCTCCTTTAGATGTTTTCTCCAACCGTTTTTTCCATGCTGTGGATCTGATTTTGTTAGTTACTCATCAACAATCGTTTGATTTTAGGATTTTTTTTTATAGGGATTGAAATTTAATGGTTTTTTTTTTGTTATGGCTTTGAATGGTTATTCAAGGTAAGAGGGAAAAAGGATTTCGGTCGGTTATGAATCTGGCTTGTAAATGTTTGATTTAAAGAAAAGGTTGCAAATTACTGATGATGTTTTTGGTTAGAGAGATTTGGGGGAAATTTTGTTGTGTGGGAGGTTTGTTTTGGGGGTTTTAGGTTGACGATTAATGTTGAAAGATGATATTGAATATGGCACATAGCTTGCTATATAGGAGGGGTAGATGAAACGACAAACTATTGTCTTTTAATTAAGAGACACTATAATTTAAGAGTGATGTTATTCATAGTTTCGTACCCCTTACTTTATTATGTAACCCTCGTGACAAGACTCAACTGAAAACCCATGCAAAAAGATCACGGATGGGCTCGTGCAACAAACGGAAAAACTAAAGGGGTGTTTGTTTTTACAAAAAAAGGTCTGACTCCCTCTGACATCTTACCGAGTCAGACGCGGTTAGATGTTGGGCTGTTTGTTTTTTTCTTGTGAGTAAGACGCATTCAGACGTGGAACCTCTTACTCGATAAGACCTAAAGGTTTGGTCTTGCCTTTGAATGTTACAAAGCCTTCACCCACTTCCAAACATTGAATGAATATTTCGTTGGGATATGAAGCACTAGAAAAGTAGATTTGAGAAATTTTTGAAGGAGAAGATGAAAAGTAGATCTAAGAAACTTTTGAAGGAGAAGATAAACCAAAGAGGAAGAAGAAGATGTATCGATAAAAGTGGGTAAAAACAAAAATAGTACAAAGTAGTAGTAGGCCTAGTAGTCTAGACAGTAGTATCACGTGAAGATAATGAAGTAAAAACAAAAACAAACTTTTATGAATATTAAAAAGTTAATTGTAGAAATAATTTGTATTTTTTATTTATTCAAGATTTGTGTTTCTTTTACTAAATTTTTACTTAATAATGAGTTTTTTTGTTATACGGCATCTAAGATTGACGTGTTTTTTACTAAAATTAGTTCGTTCAATATAAATATTTACTCCATATAACTTTATTATGAACTGTCTCGAAACTAATGATTATTTTTTATTTCATTCAATAAAAGTATACTTGTTTTGTATCCCTAACGACGTTCTTTGGCAAAATATATGCTTCGGTTAACTAATCAGAAAGTTCTCGTGTTGCATTTTTGTTTTTCGGAAAAACAATAATTGTTTTTAGCTTCGTCCATGATCGTATTGCAATGGTTTAATATATATACATTTATATAACAAAAACGGTCATTTAAAATCATTCAGACAATTTTACAAAAACAAACAATAGGGGTGGCAAATTTTGACACGACACGATAAACGACACGAACCTAACACGAAGTTAAACAGGTTTGGGTTGAGGATAAACATGTCAACCCGTCTAACCTGTTTAATAAATGGGTCGTGTTTGAGTTGAGTAAGTATTAAACATGTCAACTCGTGAACCCGTTTAAGTATATATAAGCCTCTAAAAATAAAATATATAACTTAGATTTTATGCTTGATTTGGATTAAATGTATGTTGTTATATACTTAATGAGGGAATTACAATTATAACTCAAATATCATTTAAAGTATCGTATAATTATTTGTATGTTATGTTTATCATTTGTTAGATGCTTATATCATTTTTGCTATTAACTCAGTTAAATAGACAAACCACCAACTTCATTCACCGCTTGACTTATTTACTTAAACAGGTTAAACGGGTAATAAACGGGGTACACGTATTATGTAGGTCTGGATTTGGGTTAAGTTTTTTGACACGATTAATAAATGGGTTGTGTTTGGGTAGAGGTTATAATAACCCACCAACCCGCGAATCTGAACAGGTTAACACAAACACGACTCGATTGCTACCCCTAACAAAGAACATTATTTTATTCAGATTCGGACTTTATAATCACCTTTTACCAGTAAGTTGTAGTAGTCAGATTCAGACTTAAAACATCTTAATAAAACAAACACACCTTAAGCTTTTAACTATATTACAAAACTGTCATGAATAGCTACATTGTATGATTTTAGAAGACCGACACCTTATGAAACCACCAAAGTGACTAGCTTTTTATCCGATAGTGACATCAAAATAATCATGAAGTTAATGAAGAATGTAGTCGTGTTGTGGGGCCCGGTTACATGCAGACTTAATGAAAAGTGTTGGGATTATGATTAACTATATGATTAAAAGTGTTACATAATCATATCAAACTTTTATATAAGTCCGAGGACTTATTATGCCAATAGTAGAAACCTTTCTAACTCTAATACAGTAAGAGTAAATTGCAAAAATCGTTCTTGTGGTTTGGTCAAATTGAACGTTTTGTCCACATGTTTTAGAAAGTGTAGGCGGCCTACCTGTAAGGAACCTTGAGTCCGTTTTAGTCTTTTGGTCAAACTGAAATGACTAAAATACCCCTTTGCTATCTCTTTTTTAATTTCTCCTTTAATTTTTATTTTTTTAATATTAAAATGGGCAAAGGCCATAAATGACTAATATACTTATCTTAATTTACTGAAGTTCCTACTAAAGTTTATAAAAGTACACTCAAACATGTATACATTCAAATTTTTTACTTTATGACTAAGGGTGACCTGATCTAGCCGGTTTACCGGTTACGAATTATCCACTAGCATTAATAATTTTTTTTAAATACACGTGGGACTTGTGTTGACCATAAAGACTTGATATCATGTTGAGTTGTTGACTAGTATATACATGTTGGAAATCATACCTAACCCTTCAACTGATATTGTGTTTGTTGACTAGTATATTTATAACAAAATTTATTAATGTCTGAGTTTGACTTAGTATATACATGAAAAAGTTACCCTTCAACTTCTTTTTTCATCGTAACAACACATTATCAGTCATCATGTTAGAACCTAAAAAGCTTTGATTGTAAGCACATCTAAATTGTAGGTTTGTGGTAGTTATAAAATCGCTTCTATAACCACTGGATATTGTTTTTTCATTATTAACCCTAATTTTTTCAAAACCTCTAATTATTCAAAACCTATTTTGAAATTTAAAATTAGGAAATTTGTTATAAAAAATTTTATAACATTTACAGTTGTTGTTTTGGTTCAAACCACTAATATTTTGAACCCTATTTATTTAAACACTAATTTTTCTTTTCTGGTTTTGTTACTATCCATGGGTGATTTGAGCATTACACTTCATCACGATGGGGTTTTCGTCCCAAACCCCTGCAAGTACGTGAATGGGAGAATAAAGGTCTTAAATGAAACACGATTTGAGGAAATGCAAGTTGGTGAGTTATTCGAAATTATCAACAAGTTAACCTTAAGTAATGCAAAACATATATACTATTGTCTGCCTGGTACTACACTTACACTTGGTATTAGAGAAATTAAGACATATAGTGATATGGTAGAATTTATGAGACTTGGTTATGAGAATGATAATAGGATGGAATTGTATACTGAACATCATGGCTATGATGTTTTGGAATACAGTCATAATGATAACCTTGTAGGAGATCATGCTAGTGATAATGAACAGTCAGATGATCCTGATTATGAGGGTGAATCAGATCCTGAAAATATTGATTTCCACACTAAAGGTGAGCAGGGTGTTCAGTTTGAAAAATTGTCCGTTGATTGACGCTTTCTGATTAAGCTAGTGGGTAATAGTTAACTTTAATAGGTATAGATTCTGACCTATACCTCCCTTAGTTGGTAATTACCATGTAGAAGCGGATGACCCAGAGGATGAGATTATAGATGGCATGCACAAAGCTGATAAGGGTATAAAAGATCCTGCTTATGATCCAGAACAACCTTGGAATGAAAATAAACCTGTGTTAGGAATGAGGTACGAGAGTCCTCAACAACTAAAACATGCATTAGCTAATTATGGGCTTGCGAATGGGATTAAGTTGTGGTATTACAGGAATGATGCAGATTGTCTTCTGGTTTTTGTGGAAGAGACTTGAGTATTGGCAGGTGAGCTAGTAAGAAGAAATTGAGTAACAAGGATAATTTAAGTCCGCAAGGTAAGGGTAAATGTGAAACACAAGGAAATGGCAAGGGTGAACACTAACAAAAGGCAAAGGAAAAGGGTAAAGGTAAGATGGATAAACAAAGTCAGGAAAATGTTAAGTGGACAAAGGCTAGGGTACTTAGTGATAAAGGACATGCATGTCCATTTAGGCTTTAGGCATCTTGGATGCAAAAGGAAAGATCATTCCAGATTAAAACCATATACTCTGATCACAAGTGTGCTAGGGATTATAATTTAGGCTCATTAGTGACCTTTAGGTGGATTGCACAACATTATCCAAATGAAATCATTCAGAATCCTTCAATACCTACTAGGTTTATGATAAATGACATAAGGGAAAAGTTTCTAATTAATGTAAGTTCAGGTCAGTGTAAAAGGGCCAAACAACTTGCACTGTATGAGCATGAAAGGGGGCTAATTGAGCACTATGGCAAATTGTGGGAGTATAGACAAGCTGTCCTTGAATCTAACCCAGGTTTTACATGTCACATAGATCAGGAGGTATTAGAGGATGATGGAAAAATACATTTCACTATGATGTATGTATGTTTCAAGGGTTTAAAGGATGGCTGGCTAGCTGGGTGCAGAAGAGTAATAGGGCTTGATGGATGCTTTTTAACTCATTATTGCAAAGGTGAACTACTGACTGTTGTAGGGAGGGATGCGAACAATCAAATGTTCCCTATAGCATGGGCAGTAGTTAAAGTTGAGAACAAGAATAATTGGTGTTGGTTTCTGTCCTTGTTATGTGATAATCTTGATTTGCAGGATGGTCTTGGGATTACTATCATATCAGATGGTCACAAGGTACTTTCTTCTTAAGTTCTTAACATTTTCATCTTCACAGTTTATTATGTATATGTTTTTGTAAATCACATGGATGTGCTATACAAGAGGCTATTTTGGGCAGCTGCTTCATCAACAGTTGAACAAAACTTTCTAAATCACATGGATGAGATAAAAAGACTTGATCCCAAGGCTTATGCTTATCTGATAGGAAGGGAACCTGGTTCATGGTGCAGAGCCTTTTTTCAACCAGCCATTAAATGTGCATCATTTGAAAACAGGATATCTGAAAGCTTTAACAGCAGATTAGTCAACGCTAGAGGAAAGCCAATCATTACGATGCTTGAGGATATAAGAGTCTATGTTATGCAAAGAAACTAGGCCTTAAGTAAACAAGCATCAGAAATGGATGACAATATATGTCCTTCAATTAGGAAAAAACTCAACATTTTGAAGAAACAACAAAGGTATATTTATATTTTAACAGTTTATTGTACTCATTTTACTATAACTTTTGGTTCAATATACTTATATTTTTTGTCTTTTAGATCGTGGCAGGTATTCCCTAGTGGGTATCAAGTACTTGAAGTAAGGAAAAAAGATGAAGCATATGGAGTGAATCTAATAGAGAGAAGTTATGTTTGTAAGTTGTGGGGTATATCTGGAATTCCATGTGTGCATGCGGTAGCTTCTTACATGCATCTCCATATGGATCCAGATCTAGGTGTCAGTAGTTGGTATAGTCAATCAAAATGGTTTGATGCATACCAATTCTCTATCAAACCTGTTAGTGGTTCCAAGATGTGGAAGAGTACTTCAAATACACATCCACTTCCACCTTTAGTACCAAAGATTCCTGGAAGGCCACGGAAGAAGAGGATTAGACATCCCACAGAAAATGATCATGAGGTAAGTAGGCTAGGTAGACTTATGACATGTCAGTTATGTTATGAAACAGGACATAATAAATCCAGTTGCACAAGAGGTAAACAACCTAAACCGCCAAAGCCATGCAAACCACCAAAACCACCAAGTAATAAGCAATATTCCAGAATGGGTGGAATAAAGATAACAGATGTTGGTGGGTTAACTAGTAAAAGAGGTGGTGAGTCAGTTGGTAGAGGTGGTGGTTCAGTTGGTAGAGGAGGTGGTGGGTCAGTTGGTAGAGGTGGTGGTTCAGTTAGTAGGGGAGGTGGTGGGTTAGTTGGTAGAGGTGGTGGGTCAACTAGTAAAAGAGGTGGTGCTTCAGGTTTAGGAAGAGGTGGTGGGTCAGTTGGTAGAGGTGGTGGGTCAACTAGTAAAAGAGGTGGTGCTTCGGGTTTAGGAAGAGGTGGTGGGTCAGTTGGTAGAGGTGGTGGGTCAACTAGTAAAAGAGGTGGTGATTCGGGTTTAGGAAGAGGTGGTGGGTCTGTTGGTAGAGGTGGTGGGTCAACTAGTAAAAGAGGTGGTGGTTCAGGTGTGGTAAGAGGTGGTGGTTCAGTTGGTAGGGGTAATAGTAAAAGAGGTGGTGGTAGTGTTGGTAGAGGTGGTCTGAAAAAAGGTGGTTCAAACAGTATGGATACTGAGGTATTACTTTTTCCTCAAACTTGACTTTGTTAACTGAATGTGCAGTATTATTTTTGGGCTCAAACTTGACTTTTTCCTTATATATTTTGGTAACTGAATGCATAACAGGAAGAACAGTTTAGGAAAGATCAAGAAGCACAGAGGGAAGTTATGGAAGAAGTTAAGGAAGCAAGAGAAAAAGAAAGGTTGGAAAATGAACAATATGCTAGGACCTACTGTGATTGGGAGGATTTGCAGTGGGAGGGTGATGGATTTGAAGAGCCAAATCCGAATTTGAGACTTGCAACAATGAGTGACCTAGTAGCTGCTGATGAAGCTCATGATGAGCATTTCAACAACATGCCCTCACTTACAAATGATGTTAGCTTAGATGTTTCACATATTGTTGAGGCCAACAATGTTGTTCCCAACAATGAACAGCCCACCCCAGATGCTGCACAAACATCAAGCCAATCATCTAGAGTAGTTCTGCACCCAAGACCAAGGTCTGAGAGGATAGCCAAAAGAAGAAAGGTCAACTTAGCAGCTGGAACAACTTCAGATAACCTATTTACTTTGTAGTGGTCTTAGTAAATGTATGTGTATCTGTAGTTATGGGTATAATCTTTTGTTAAACCTTAGAATGAAACACTAAGCACTCTAGAATATGTAGTTATGTTAGCCCATTGATGGTTGTAGCACTGAACACTCATCTTTTGTAAAAATTTAAGTGCTAGCATGTAAACACTCATGTTTTGTTAATATAGTCATGTTATCTGGGCATATGTTATCTTGTTTGTGTACATACTTGTTTTAACATACCATTATCACTGGTTTGTGGATACTTATCCTCTACAAGTTTATATCATAAACATATAAACAGGTTTTTACACACAAGTTCATACCATTCACACCTTAACATCATATTACAACATAAGATAGGTTCATACCATTGATACCTTAATATAGGTTCATACCATACATCCTGCTTCATACCATTACAACATAAGACACAAAAGACATTGATACCTTAAGTTTACAGTGACACAAAAGACATTGAAAACTGATAGAACCCTAACATTAGACCCCTTCATATGACAAAAAGAAACAACCCAAGTAGTACAGCAATGATTACAACCATGCTATTAGCTAATTTCTTCCACTGAACCATACTAGACTTGTACTTCTTCAAATCAGCCTCCATCTTGGACTTATAACTTGCAAACTCTTGTTCAAGCGATTCAAGCCTTTCTTGCCTTGTTATCTGCATCTCAAACTGGTTAATTGCATCATCAAAAACATCTCTCTGCTCAGGACTCTGGGTCACGTATAGCTCATACATGGTGGTTTTGTACCATTGACTGTTGAGATGACCATCAATCCAATGAAAAGAACTACATTGCTGACCAGAGAACTATAACAAGTAGTTAACTACAAAAGGTTAAGGTTTCATAACTAATTTCAAAAAAGGAATTAAAATTTTGTAATATACATTGTAAATTAAAGTAATGTACATTACTAAACAAGTAAGATCATACCGGTGGTTTTCTACAACCCAAGAATCGACGACCTGGATTCCATTCAGTCCATGAAATACGCCTAGCCAATGGAAGTCCACATTTGCAATGTGTAGGTAGTGAACGAACTTGATTACGGTTAATCGAAGATGATGATGAAGACATTTTTTTTTGCCAATTAGGGCTGAAGCTTATTTGGGGAGAATGGGAGGTGTGAAAAAATTAGGGTTCTTGACTTATATGGGGATTATGAATTGGGGTTTTATTTGAGAAGGTTGGGATTGATTAAAGGAAGAAAAAGTTGACTTTGACCCTGGTGATAAAGTTAAAAACACGTGGATAATATAAAACATGAAGAAAAAAAATTTATTCCATGTAGGAATTAACCGGCTAGATCAGGTGCCTTTAGTCATAAAGTAAAAAATTTGAATGTATACATGTTTGAGTGTACTTTTATAAACTTTAGTAGGAACTTCAGTAAATTAGGATAAGTATATTAGTCATTTATGGCCTTTGCCCTTTTCAAAATATGTTGGAACTAGATGATTGGTTCGATAGTGATTCAGTTGAAAGCAAAGTTGTGGAGGTGTTATTGCTTGACAACATTCTTAACAGTCACTGTCCCATGGCTGCAGTAGTAGTAGTGGCACAGTGCATCTTATTGACAGCTGTCGATGCTCAGAGCGGCGCGTGCACTAACCTCATGCCTACGTGCCATTTTGTTTTATTTGGATCCTAAAAATATTCTCATACATTTTCTTGGTACGTACGTCATTCATTAACATGAACTAAAATATCCATTTGTATCGACATGAATTGTCATGACAGTTTACATATTTTATCCTAAGTTTATTTATTTAGCTTTCCTCGAAGGCCTGTTTTCCAAAACTATCATATAACTAGAAATTGCAATTGACTATACCTTTAGCCATTTTATATTATTTCTGGCAAAAAAAAACTTTATTTCAGTTGGTAATTTGGTATTACTTTCAAAAAAAACCTGAAGTCTTCTTGAAGAGATTTTGTAAATAAAAAATTAAAGGTTCGAGCTTCATGAAGAGATTTTGTGGATTAAAAAATAAAAGTTTGAGTATCGGCTCTTAGCTACTCGAGCTTCATGAAGAGATTTTGTAGATAAAAAATTAAAAGTTTGATTGTTGAAAGTGTAATTCGTGATATTTATTAAAACTTTGCTCATTTATAAATTGTACAATTATTTTTTAGTAGATTGCGCCGTTCGTCCCCTTGATTTAGGCCAAATCCATATCCTCGTCTCTGATTTTTTTTCATGAATCATCTTTATCGTGAAACTATGTAAATCGTTCGTCCTTATCTCAGGAATTTGGCACGAAACTAACCAAGGATGTTACATAGTTTCAAGGACGATTCATGTAAAAAAAATCAAAGAAGAAGCTAAAGATTTAACCTAAATCATAGGAACAAACGGTGCAATTTAGTCTTTATTTTTACACGAAGAAAGTAGAACACATTATAGGTTCTTTTTCCGTCAAATTACTTTCGCTACTACTCTTTACTTATCTTGTAGAATACATTTCAGATATTCTTTTATCGTCAGACTATTTTAACTTCATAATTACTAGTATTTTTTAAATGTCCACTTTTAAAGAAAGTTAAGAAAATTCTGTTAACTATGATATTGAATTATTGACCAATACATTATCGTTTTCACCCATTTAAATATTTTCAATTAATTGAAAAAGAAAGCTGACACTTATTATAAACAGCTTAAAGGCAAAAAAGACAACACTCTAAAGATTAAAAAAGACCTGGAAAACAAACTTTCTGATATTGATTCTTCTATCGATAAAGGGAAGGCCTCTTCAGCTACTTTAGAAGAACGATTGGATATCTTGAATAATAGCATTTCTTTGGAGAAAATGGAATCGATTGAATTGGCCCAAAAAGCCAAGGTGAAATGGTCGATTAAAGGAGATGAAAACTCTAAATTCTATCATGGCATCATCAATAAACATCGGAATAATCTTGCTATCCGGGGTATTATTGTTTATGAGGAGTGGATTGAGGATCCTAATGCTGTCAAAAACGAGTTCCTTTCTCACTTCCAAACTAGGTTTGATTCTCCATGTGTTGATCGTATCATCCTTGATATGGATTTCTCTAATAAATTGTCTTCAGAACAAGCTCAGGATCTGGAAAGAATGTTTTCGAAAGAGGAAATCAAAGGAGCAGTTCGGGACTGCGGATTAGATAAATCTCCAGGTCTCGACGGTTTCACTTTTGGTTTTTATCGCAGGTTTAGGAGTTTATTTGAAGATGAAGTTGTGGAAGCCGTGAACCATTTTTTTAATAACGGCTTCTGTCCCAAAGGTGGTAATTCGTCTTTCATTGCTTTGATTCCGAAAACTCATGGTGCTAAGATGGTGAAAGACTTTAGACCTATAAGTCTTATTGGTAGTCTTTATAAAATCATAGCGGAGCTGCTTGCTAATCGTTTAGTGACTATTTTGGATGGCCTTGTGAATGAAGTTCAATCTGCATTTATTGCTAATCGTCAAATATTAGACGGCCCTTTTATTCTGAATGAATTAAAGGGTGGTCTTGGTGTTTCAAGTTTTTATGCGCTTAACCGTGCTCTAATCTTTAAGCGGGTTTTAGGAGTTATTTGAAGATGAGTTGTGGGTAGCCGTGAACCATTATTTACTTATACTCGCTTCTGATCCCAAATGGTAAATTCGCTTTCAATTAGCTTTGATCCTGCGAAAAAAAAAATAATGAGCCAGACTAAAACAAAAAAAAATAATAATAATAAATACGTTAAAAAAAATACAATAGTAAAAAACAAAAAAAAAAAAATAAAAAAGAAAAAAAAAAAAAATAAATATATAAAATACTAAAAGGCAAAAAAAAAAAAAAAAAAAAAATTAGAAAACTCATGATGTGCTAAAGATGAGACAAACTTTACACCTATAAGTCCTTAATGGTAGTCTTTATAAAAATCATAGCTAGCTGCTTTGCTAATCGTTTTAGTGACGATTTTGATGGCCTTGTGAATGAAGTCAATCTGACATTTAATGCTAATCGTCAAATATGTAGACGCCCTTTATATTCTGAATGAATAAAAGGTTGGTCTTTGGTGATTCAAGTTTTTATGCCGCTAACCGTGGCTTCTAATCTTTCTAAGACGGATTGGACGATTCTTTCACACTCAAAGTAATTTTCTTCTTTTAGAGCTAACTATCAAGGCTTTTCACGGTCACGACGGTAAGCTAGGTAATCTGAATAAATCTAGTTTTTCCTCAAATTGGATTGATATAATAAATGCTCTTCGTCTTTTAAATAATAAGGGTATTGATCTTCTTGGTTTCATTAAGAAAAAGGTTGGAAATGGGGTTAATACTCTTTTCTGGGAAGAATTTTGGAAGGGGGATGTAGCCTTCAAAAATTTATTTCCTAGAATATATGCTCTTGAAACGGATAAAAGTATTACCGTGGCGGACAAAATGGCGCAGCCTACTCTTAGTTCCTCTTTCAGACGCAATCCAAGAAGTGGCTCTGAGCAATTTCAAATGGCTTTGTTGTTATCTCAGATGGAGGGTTTTATTCTCCCCAATATGATTGATAGATGGTATTGGTCGTATTCAGGAGATAGGGAGTATTCTGTTTCTTCGGCTAGGAATCTCATTGATGATAAAACTCTCGGGATGGTTGGCTCCAAAACTCAATGGTGCAAGTATGTTCCGATAAAGGTTAATATTCTTTCTTGGAGAATTAAGCTTAACAATCTCCGAACGCGCCTCAATCTTTCACGAAGAGGTATGGACTTCCATTCTATTTTTTGTCCTTCTTGTAACTCGGCGGTTGAATCTACGAACCACATCTTCTTCACCTGTTCCATGATGAAAGTCTTGTATAAGAATATCGCCAGATGGTGGGATGTAAACTTGTTGGCGCTATCCTCTTTTGAAGATTGGTGGTTGTGGCTTTCTAGTCTTCGGCTTTCGTCCAAGCTTAAGATACTTTTGCAAGGAGTTTTTTACATCGCTTGGTGGTCAGTTTGGAAGCACCGGAATCAATCCATCTTTGGTCCTAATATCGAGTCAAAAGATAGATTGTTTGATGACATTGTCGCTTTTTCTTTTACCTGGTGTAGATCTAGATGTAAGTCAAATTTTAGTTGGATTGATTGGTTAAAGAACCCTTTGCTTATTTCCTTGTAATTTTTCTTTCTAACTCCTTGCTAGAGTTTAATGAAATCAGCTGTTAAAAAAAATGAATATTAAAATTATCTCTAATATACGAGTAATCTGTAATCTTTTACCGCTATATAAAACTACTACAAAAATACTTGTTTGCATTGGAGTAAAAGTTTATTAAAGTTTATGTGACATATTTCATTTAATAAGGCATTGTATATTATTATGTATTACATCAGTATCCGATATCTAATCTCTAACTTCCACTTATTTTGCTTTCACGTCTAAAGGCGGAGCTAGTAGGATAACTAGTGGATGCTAAACCACCCCTAATCAACCATTTTACTCATTAATTATTTGATATATAATAGCTAATTTTTCTAATAATTTATGCAATTAGCCCCCTTAATCTATTAGATATGTTGATTGAAGTTCAAAAACGAACAACTTGAACAATCAACGACAATACTAAAATGAAATTACCTAAAAAAAATACGCTTTTCTCAATTTAATCATTTTGGTGTTAGGTTTAATCATGGTTTAAGTAACAAAAACCATAGATGCATCATTGAGCAATTTTTTCACTATAATCTTATGTTAAATTCGGCACCTCTTAACTTAAAATTCTGGCTCCGCTCCTGCTCACGTCGGATCTTAGTCACAAGAAAACCAATGACACGGATAACAATTTACCCCATATATCTTAGCAGTTACTGATGTATCCCCAAAATCGGAGCACCATCGCAGAACGTACACTTATAATACAAGAACATCCTAATACCTTAGCTTGTAACACTTATATTCTTATTAGAGAACCTCCACGTTCACGATCTACTTGTCGTGCATCTACACAAACGTTGTAAAAAAAACAATGACAAGTTTTGTACAACAAACATGGACGGACCGAGAGGGTTCCGTGATGACATTAAACCACACTTTTTTTCCTTAAAAATCTCTCGCTTTGTTGAAATGCATCATGTTCAAAAGTTATGCGTTACACATCCTTTTCAGTTTTAATATGTTAGAATATAGAAAGTCTTGATCGATTAGCTCCTAATCGTGTGCATATTCGTTTTACCGAGTATGAAATCCGTTCAAAATAATATCATAGTTTAGGTAGGTCAAGACATTTTCAAAGCTAAAAAAAGAAAGGTAGCATCTTTCGTTGAGATTTGTTTGCATGCACAAAATAATGAAATAATTACTCATCCTCCATCACCTTTTGATTTGATTGCTCACTTTCATTTTGCATGTCTTATTCCACATCAAATATTTCACAATCAAAATATATAAATGAATTTTACTCAAAAGTTTTGGCTCAGTTAGAACATATTTTCAAAAATTTATAGGTTTAGTAGAGATATTTTGTGAATAAAAGGTAAAAGGTTCGAGTCTCGGCTCTTGCATACTCCAGTTGGTGTCCAATTGGGCCAAGAGAGTTGTCAGTGCTATTCCTTGTGAGGTGAACAATGACCGGTGTCAAAAGACACCCGAAGTCTGGGTTTTTTCGCCAATTCACACGTTTTGTGGATATAAATGAATTTTGATTTACATCATGTGAATTAGATTATTTGTCTTTCCCATGTAAAACGTAAGACGAGATGTAATAAGGAGACTCTAATATCATATCGCATTCATCAAGATTTGACTAAAGATACTGTAACGAAAGAAATACTCGTTTGTGGTTTGAAATATAGTACAACAATTTGTGCGTGATATACAAAGTGTGTTTAGTAATTTTAAAAGACCAAGTAAAGAATTTTTGCTATATAAGGTGTGTTTGGATAAGGGCTTATAGGGGCTTATTGGGGTTTGGGCTTTTAAAATAAGTCGGCTTATAAAATAAGCCCCGTTTGACACGGGGGCTTATGAAGTCATAAGCCTCTATAAGCCCCAGCCTCATAAAAGGGGCTAAAAACTTTAGCCCGGGGCTTATGAACCAATTTACTGAGACCAAAAAAGTTAACAGATTTTCTTTATTTATTTGAACGCGAACTTAATTAAGAGTAAAAAACTACAAGAGCTAAAAAATTACAATAAATAAGAGCTGTTTTTTTCTTTATACCACTTCTTACCCCAGCAAAACAAAGTATATGCATCTAAACTCGACACCATAATAAGAACACAAATAATCACCCAAAAAACTCTCCGCAGATATGTTGCTTGGCATCTTACATCTTCATTATAACAGAAAATTCCATAGAAGCCACCACATCACAAAATAAATACCTGGAGAACATGCATTATTCTTCTTCGGCCAGTTTATAACATTATACGAACCAAGACCTCCATTCTCCGTAAGAGTTAAATCATCCCCATAAAAGGCACGTCCCACCACCGATTTATTAGATTTAGCGAAATCTCTTTGAGCCGTGATTACAAGCGAAGAACAAATTATCATTAGGTTTTCAATCCCGACATCACAATTCACACAAATATAAGGACTCAATATCGTATACCACTCTGGAAATGTTAAATCTAGTAGTAACGAGAATGTTCGCATTACCTTCAAGCGAATGTGTGTTCACATTTGTTTTGAACATAATTCGAAATCCACCTACCTTTAATCACCTTTCGGAAAGTAATCGCAATATATCATGTTTCTTGCGACGAGCCACGGTTATAACCTTCAGAATTGATTACAATGTCCAAGACCAGGAAACAGAAGACACCAAGAAGTAAGCACCACAGGAGTTAATCACTTTCGCTACCTTTACTCTTCCAACTTGAGTGAGAGTTCTTCCACTCCTCCTCTCGATTAGCTACTTAAACGAATGGTAAAGACTAGGATGCGCAAGTTTTTGACCTACTGTAATTTGTTTGCTGTTTTCGAGAGCATACGCTCTAGGGAATCTATTCTTAAGCTTGCCCCCATCACACCACACGTCATCCCGGCGTAATGGGCTGGAGCTGGGGCTGGGGCTTGTGTCGAGGCTGAGGCTGGGGTTGAGGCTTATATTATAAGCCGAAATTAAAATTTGTATTTTTTTAAACTTGTTTGGCAAATGGGCTGGGGCTGGAGTTGGGGCTGGGGCTTATTATTGTAAAATTACTAAAAATAACATAATTAAATAAATTTTTGGTGTATGTTAGATATTTTTAAGGGTATATAAGTAATTTTTGGTTCATAAGCCCCGGGCTAAAGTTTTTAGCCCCTTTTATGAGGCTGGGGCTTATAGAGGCTTATGACTTCATAAGCCCCCGTGTCAAACGGGGCTTATTTTATAAGTCGACTTATTTTAAAAGCCCAAACCCCAATAAGCACCTATAAGCCCTTATCCAAACACACCCGTATACCCTTAAAAATATCTAACATACACCAAAAATTTATTTAATTATGTTATTTTTAGTAATTTTACAATAATAAGCCTCAGCCCCAGCCCATTTGCCAAACAAATTTAAAAAAATACAAATTTTAATTTCGGCTTATAATATAAGCCTCAGCCTCGACACAAGCCCCAGCCTCAGCTCCAGCCCATTACGCCAAACATACCTATAGGAAGACAATTTGCTCGTCTTTTTTTTCTTTGCCCAAGTAAATATGGAACGTTGAAATGAGAATTAAAGTAAAGTATAAGGAGGTGAGTTCCAGGTCATTTCCGAATGCGTGTAGTTAGGGGTAGCACTTTGTGATCTTGTTTTAGCTAGACATGGTTGATGGTTACTGTTTTCCAAATGATAAACTGTACTATGTTGGAATGTCATCTTTACATTACAGCCTTCCTACTTGAGTTTGAGTAACAGGAGGGAAATACTTGACTCTTAAACTCATCAATTTAAGCTTAATAATTTCAACAATGACTTTATATAGCACATCTTATTCTATTACCAAATCTTGATATTCCCAATTACTTCTTTTCGTTCACGATCAAGATGCCTTCCCAAATAGGCAAATGACTTCCTTTTCCATTTAGCCTTTTGCATTTGAGTTCGGCTAATGGCATCAAACTCACTATATATTTGTCATCTTTCTACAAGAGGGGTCAGTCTCTAATATTAATATCTTGTCATCTTTTTAGATTATGAAGAACAATTAGCTAGGTAGGACATTAATACCTCTAAGTTGTGTTGAAAGACTCATTATACACGTACACCATCAAACATTACAAACGGCTTTTACCTTTACATTGTATTTAGAGGCCGTTGTCATGTAAGATCCCAAAAAATGCCTCCCACAGTCCCACCCTAATGCCTTAAAATGGTGATCTAAACGTTACTTTATTATCTGATATATATGCAAATCACATCGTGGATAAACATTGCGGCCCATATGAGATAATCGTATTTTGGTGCTTATATGACAGACTCACGTACAACCGGATTTCAAATTTGGTGAATAAATTCGCTATCAAGTCGATCACGTCTCAAGTTTGATAGTCTATAACTTAAATTATAGTGTGAATAATGAGGGTTAGCGTTCTTCTTTGAAGTAAGTACTCATCACAAAAATTAAGCTACAAATAAAACTTCAAACTATAATTTAAAACTAAGTAGCTCCAAGCATAGTTAAAATGTTAACAAAAAATAAACGTGTCTTTTGTTAAAAGTAACAAATAATTATCACTATTCTAAAAACAATACTTGAATCAAATTGGAAAGTATTAAAGAATTGAGATAAAATCTGCTAAGGAGCAAAAGGTAAAACTCGTGAACCAATGTTCCTCATCTTTATCTAAACATCCGAGTCTCCCAAAATTTGCCGAGAAAGCTAATATACCAAGTGGAATTAGTGAGATGTTACACGATAATGTCCGGCTGCAAAAGGAAAAATGCGTGACCCAATTGTATTACTCATCTTTATGTAAATTTCCGAGTCTCTCAAAAATTACCAAGAAAGCTAATATACCAAGTGAAACTAGTGGTATGATATATTTCCAAAAAAAAAAAAAAAAAAAACTAGTGGTATGATGATAAAAAATAATGGTACTTAATGAATATTATTTCCGGCCGTTCTTTGTTATTTTGTTTAATTAATATTTGTTCATAATATTGAATTTGTATATTATTTGCAAATTGGACAATTATCTTTTTTTTAAGTATGATTTCTCACTTTTTTCGACTAATTCACGAAATATGAACCAATCCCTACACCGACTCAAACAGGGTATAAAGTTCTTCCTTATCATGAGGTTTGCCTAGCCACTTCACGGTTGTTTGCACCAAGGAGAAATTAAATTTGAGACCTCAAACATCTTAAATTGATAGTCATAAGTCCTTTTGCCACTAAACCACCTCTGGGTGGTTAAAATAGAAAGTTGTTTAATTGGTCAATTATAGTTTTCTTTGGATCATTTTTGGCCAAGTGAAAGCGGAATTAACTAATATGATACCTTTTGGATTAGTATTCGCATTATGTTTGGGTATATCAGTTTTTTTTTTTTTGAACGGCGGATTTATATAGAGAAAAAACTAGCTAGGTGCTAGAACAAATTACATAGTAATAAGATTCGGATTTTTCAACCACTCTAACCGACTAAAGCTGGCTTTGCATCTATATCTACACCAATCAAACGATTTGGAAACTAGAACATCAAAAATAATCACCTTAGAAGGTGTCTTAGAATCAAAGAGAGTCTTATTCCGATAACTCCATACTAGCCACCACGCAACATAAAAAATTCCTTCCATCATATTTCTCTGCTTCGAACTCATTCTGAGAGGCAACAACCATTCAAACCAATCTTCATAAGTGTAGAAAACCGAATATGTTAACTCCCACCAAGAAGCAATCTTCGTAATTATCTCTCGCAACGAAAAAACAAAGAAAATATGACTCGATGATTCAACCTCCTTATTACATGTCGAGCAAACAATAGATTGAATCTCAACACCTCTACGAGACAAATTCAACCTTGTAGGTAAAAGATCAAACCGAACTTTCCACGCCAAGATGTTAATTTTTTTGGGAACCTCTTTTAACCAACGTGTCTTCTGATTGACGCCTAATAATCGATGATCGTCAATAAACTTTCTAGTCGAGGAAACCGAAAACTCACCCGAACCCGCAAGGGACCAGACCCATCTATCGATCATATCTGGTAACAATACACCTTCCAGAATAGCGGCTAACGAGCTATACTGTTCCAACTCCACTCCATTCCTAGGTAAGCCACGAAAAGAGGAACCTATCTCATTATGTTTCATCTTAGACGCTACAGAAATCTTCTTATCAGTTTCAAGAGCGTACACTCTAGGGAAGCTTAATTTAAAACTCTTTTCACCCCTCCATACATCCTCCCAGAAACTCGTATCTAACCCATTACCAACTCTCTTTTTCATAAAACCCAGCAGATCAATGTTGTTATTTTTCAACTTGCTTACTTCTGTCACAATACTCATCCAATTAGAAGAATAAGAAACTTTCGATCGCTTATTTATACCCCCACTGTTACCATGTAAAGCACGAATGAATCGAGACCAGAGAGCATTCTTATCATTATGAAAACGCCACATCCATTTAAACAATAAAGCTCTATTAAGCGCAAATAAACTTGACACCCCCAACCCACCTTTTTCTTTTGACGTCAAAACTCTACTCCATTTAAACCACGACATCTTCTTCTCCTTTTTTGGATAAGCTCCGATGAAAAAATTACGTCTAGCACCTTCTAAGTATTTAAGGGACTTGGGGAGGTGACTTTATATTTGTGGGATATATGTAAATAGGAGTCGATCCCAACAACGGATTTAATAAGCGTAAAAATAAGTGGTTCTACTACTCCTGCTAGTGACGTGTGTTCAATCTTCCTTTTAGATAGACGTTGCTTGTAATTTCTCAACTTATATCCAACTCCCAAATCCTTAATACGAGACATCGATCCACCCACTGTAATACCAAGATAAGAGAACGGAGACTTCAGTGTACTACAACCCATCTTGAGAGCAGCTCTAGAGACTAACTCATCTTCAACAGCTATGCCTATTAATTTACTTTTATGTAAATTCAAACGAAGACCTGATGCCTTGTAAAAACAATCCAAAGCTAGGACAATAGTATGAATATTAGATTCAGACCATTGTCCCATAAAAATAACGTCACCCGCATAAAATAAATGAGATAGTTTTAGTGAAGAACTAACTGATACACCTTTAAAAAGACCTTCATTTACCACATTTTGAAAAGAAAGATGGAGACTCTCCATAATTAGTAAAAACAAAAACGGAGATAAAGGGTCACCTTGTTTGGGTATATCAGTTGCTTAAGAAATCGGATTTGCTTGATCTTTTTGTGACTTTTTGTTGGGTCAATTCAGTGTCCAATAGTCATAGTCTAGATTTAAACATAAATTAGCCTAAGTCGAAAAATATCGTTGACAAATATCTCAGGGAGCAACTCAAGAAGACTTGCTGACAAAGATCTCAGCGAGTGATTGTATAGTATTTTGCACGACCGGGCCTTGCAATGATGATCGAGGGATAAAGGGTTGAGGGATGAATCGTCAAGTCGTTGCTAACCTTTTACATCACAAATAGAAACACTACATTAAGTGAAGCGCATGGGTTGGGCCCTGCGAATCACCTCCGACGTGAGAGTAAGCGATTTTTTTGTATGATTGTAATGAGTGTGTAAGTAAAGTAGGTGTTGTAAGTGTGATCAAACCTGAGTGATCTGCGCCAAACTACTTATAGGTGATGAAAATAGGCTTCAACAAGCCCCTCACTAGAACCAGTGATCATTGGGTGTCCCGTGATTTTAGGTGATTACAGGGGTAGTGTATCACGATCCTATCTTAGAGGGAAACCTTTGATAGGGGGAAAACGTGGATTCTCACTTGGTCAGACTTAACATCTGCATTAGTTTCATCGAAGGGCGCATCCCGGAGGGTGTTGGACTTCGAGTAGCGGATTCCCATACTGGTAATCATCTATACGAATGATTTTACGCAGTGGGAAACTTTCGATGGTTGCCAAGTGTATTCAGGAAGAGAACCCGAGTGAGCTCGAATGGGAGGCCACCAAAGTATTTGGAGTGTACGTCATTAAGCCCCCAACTGAATGGAATTTTTCGACTTCATATTACTACTTGACCGCAACTGATAACTGAAAACCTTTGTAAGTGTTATAAATTTCTCGCGCATCTAATGCACGTCATTATCGCCTAACCCACTTGGTTATGGGCTAGCTGGATTCAAAAAATCAGCTAACCTAATGATTTCTTCGGTTAATACGCCTAAGGGTGTTAACGATCCGAGCCGAGTCAAGTTTTGACCTAAACGAACTAGCCTCGTTTATTAGCTACTCGGCTTGAGCTCGAATAAAATTTTTTAAACTAGCTCGAGCTCGAGCACAAACTCGAATATTTTTTTTTGTTCGAGCTCGAGCTCGAAGCTCATTTAAGATTTTGAACTTCTTTTTTTGTACTCTTACAATAAACTAACTTTCAAACTTAAGATGCTCATATAAAAGATCGAACTTCATAGACTCGTTTATTAACTCAAGCTCGAGCTCGAAAGCTCGTTTACAATTATAAAAAAATTTCTAAGGCTCAAAATAAATTTATTAAACTTATAAGCTTAAGAAAACTTATTTAGGAACACATAATTTACGTAACTTATAAGCTCAATGTTTAATAAAATATAAAGCTTAACTAAGTTTAAAATAGGGTGGGGCCTTTGCTTATATAGAGTTTTTTTCCTTAAAGTTTTACTCTTTAAGCAATGTGGGATAAGTCTAATAGTCATGTCCCTCTTATAATTTAAATTCTCTTGTTGTTTTGATACTTTCAAACTTTATTTCTTATTTTTTGAAGTGTTTCTATTTTGCAAAGAAAAAATATCATCAAATTTTTATCTCTACTACTTATAAAAAATGTATGAAGAATTTTAAAACTTAAAACCCATTTAAATTAAGTAATGTAATTTGCTTAAAATACCTCTTAATACCCCTTATTACGCTTTAAACTTGGTCTATGAACATTTGTAAATGACAACTTTCATTATCGATATACTTATAATCTATGCGACCATGATAATTCAAAAATACTAACTAATTCATAAAATAATCATATACTATCAATTGGATATTTAATCAATCTATTTTTCAATATGCAGAGAGAGAAATATATATATTTTAGTTTGAGTGAAAAAGAGATAGAAACATATATATTTTAGTTTGAATACATATACAAATATAGGCCGATCCAAATGGCCGATTAGACTATAAAAATGTCCATATTAATATTCTAACACGTTGATAATCGGTTGGTACAAAATATCTAACACATTGATAATCGGTTGGTACAATTGTGTTCCACGGATGATTACAACTATGTGAGTACATGTGCATGTCAACGGGTTTTCTTAGAGACAAATAAATATAGTTGTGATATTGTGGTTAAGTGTTTCATGTATCGTTAATATATAAAACGTTAAAATATCAAGTATAATTGCAACATATTGTAATGCGGTAATTTAACTCAAAGAAAAATTCTTAAAATATCAAGTACATTTTGATATTTTCACGTTTTATGTATAAAACGTTTTAGTAATCACGTATATTTTATATACTAATAGAAACTATTAAAAATTGTGTAAAACCCAATGGTTTTTTAGATCATTCCAATCAATTAGAGTGGTTGAACTATCAATTCAATAAATCAATCGGTTTGATGTTCGACATATTTAATATATAGCATGTATACCATTATATCAAACATATACATGTTCATACTCCAATTAATCTGTTTTAAGTCTAGAAGATAAAATTAACCTATCAAATAGAGTCATGGTAAAGCCCTCTCGCGTTAAATTCTTGACGTTGTAGTTCAAACTACTCTTTGGCTTCTTTGGAGATATAGAAACGGGTTCGCCATTTATTCTTAAAAAGCATAATAAAGATCTTTTCTTCAATGACGCCAAGCTTGTTGGGGTTTATCACACTATTAGGGTTATGATAATGAATTTGATCGAATATCACTTAGAATCGTGTAATCACTTTCTAACATGTGCCAATTATTTTAATTAGTATATGAGACACCAAGGCACGATACAAATGTAAGACACCGAAACAAGTCTTGTGAAATGTATATTTACTTCACTTCCCAAGTAGTTTTGATAGGCTTCTTTGAATAAAAAAGTTACAAACAATAGCTATTGGTTTTTTTTTATCTAATTTAAATCTTTCATACGATTTTGTTAAGTATCAATTGTTATCCTTTAAGTACTATGTAATGTTTCGTCTCTATGCACATGCTTATGTAAGCGTACTATAAATTTGTTAACAAAACCTATAGTTTCAAGTCATTTCATATACCTTACCTTTAGCGCCTAGTTTCAATTAACTATATACATAGACATCAAAATTAAGTAACACTATATATCGATTTGGATGTGCTATGATCATCTTATAAAAATACACCGTTTACTGATTTATATTTTTAAGTTCATTTCTATTTGATGTATATTTTTTAGTCTTAAATAGAATATACAAAATGAGGGTGCTCATGGTCCGAAAACCGGACCGGACCGACGAAAACTGAACCGGACCGAAACCGAGTTTGGCCAAACACTGGACCCAAGACCGGACCGAAATGGTCTGGTCCGGTCCGGTCATGGTCGGTCTTCGGTTTGGTTCGGTCCAACAAGGCATAATTGCTGGGTTTTTTGTAAGACCGAAAAGAACCGGACCGAAGACCGAAAATAAGGAAAATGATGGACCGATGACCGGACCGAAATAGGTTTGGTCCGGTCCGGTCGGTCCGGTTCGGACCGGTTACTCGGTATGGTCCAGTCCGCGGTCCGTTTTGCTCACCCCTATACAAAATTATAAACTAGAATGCATCCCACATAGAAAGATGAAGAAAAGTTAAAAGAAAAGAAAATAGATATAAAAACAAAGCTTAAAAAGTAAAATGACATAACTATTAAAAAGTATAATTAGATGATAATAACGTTTGATAGTTTAATACTTATTGTTTTGAATTAAATATATATTATCAATACTCATTAAAATGTAAAAGAAAATTGAAAAAAAGTTGCATGTTTATCTCAATTAGCTCATTCGACTCGTGAAGCACGATAAGCTCGATCGACTCGTTCGAATCGAGTAACTAAATGAGCTTTCGAACGAGCCGAGCCGAATATTGTCTTTTAAAAGCTCGGCTCCTTAATTTAAACGAGCATTATCTTTTGTTCGAGCTTAACTATTTGTAGACTCGAGCTCAAGTAACTCGTTAAAAGCTTGACTCGTTATCATATCACAATTTTGAATTTCAATTTGAAATCTAGTCTTCATCTATCCTTGGGCACGTGTATGGCTAATAGTTTTTACCTAGGCTTATATTTATGGAAGGAAATGTTAGGTGTGCTTTTTTATTCTAACTATAAATATTGAAATGCCAATAGAATAATTATATCGATGTGATATGGAATATTAACTTTTACTTTTAAAATAAATATATTTAGTTATTATGGGCATGCATAACTTCAAACAATAGAGAAGTTTTTAGTTAGGTGTAGAAAACGTATCGAAGATAAGTTGTATTTGATTTCAGGTGTGATTTAACATTCGTACTTGCGATGTAATTAAGAACTCTATATATGAAAGACGGAAACTATAAATTGATTTGAACTTTATTCGAGCAAGGAAAGTATACAGCGAACATTTTTATACTAACGGGAAAACAATGTTTTAAAACCCGATTCTTTTGTAGACATGTTTCGATCGTCAGATCACCGGTTCAACTGATTGAACCGCCGGGTCAAACCGATTTTATACTTATGTATACTTTTTTTTATATTCAATGTGCCGTGTTGCGAGAATCTCGTAATTTAGCCAACTTTATTCCTACACTCAATTGAACTAATGGAAAAGTTTGAAACGCTACCGATGAACTTTGTTTTTACGTTCCATATCAATAATAATATAGCAAGGATTTACAACAACAATCAATTTATGATTTTAAATTATAACAATTTATATTATAATTATATTAGTTGGTGTTTCTAAGAGAGTTTATTACTCTAAGTTATTGTTAGTCATCACCAATTCGACTTGTCAATTAAACTTAGAAAGTTTGATTGAAAAAAAAAAAGCTTTGTTAGTTTTTGGTAAAAAGTCATGACCCGGTCGGGTTTATCAAACCGGGTCAACGAAAAACCATCTAGTCAATCCGGTTCTCAAACAAGCAAAAATCCACTCAGATTCGCCTGGTCTCCAATCCGGTTCCCGGTTTAACCGATTGAACCGGCCGAGTCAACCTAGGTTTTAAAACATTGCGGGAAAGTATTCATTGTAGTGGCGCAAAAAGCCTTACATTTCAAATGAATTACACAAATATACTGCCTATTGTGTGAAAGGATAGCGAAAACAAATGTTGTTGATAAATACAAAGAGAGACTCACTATCAGCCCATGAAAAAGAACCATGCATGAAAGTAGTAACTTCTTTTCATTTCGTTTTTGTTTCGCAAAAAACAAGAAATATATTGAAATTGTAATACATTGATTAAGGCAAAAAGTCATGATTGTTATGTAGATATCTTTTTGAACTTATATACAAGGCATCAGCTATGGACCAGTCACCACACATCATATCACTTTCTCTTAATACGATTCTTCAGCTAACTTGAATACTAGTGATTCAACAAAAGTTGTAGAGATAACAAAGTAAACTTTCAAGTTACAAACAATTGCATGCACATCGAATATAATGTGATGAAAAACTAATTAAACCAAACCCAAAAAATTTAATTCTAATAATGAAATACAAACATTCCTACTTAGCACTATTTCCTTAACACGTACGCACTTATATTCTAATTAGTTCAACCAACACAAGCTGGTTACGGTTCAATGGATGGCTTCTTGATTATACGCTTTGCAAACAAGATAAAGATATGTGTGGATCACCATATTGAACAAGAAAACGACCATAAACAAAACCCCACATACGATTCCAACAATCATCCTCAACACAAGCACCAACTCAGCATCATTGTACACAACCAAAGCCGTGTACATAAACGACACACTTCCAGTGAGCACATACATATTTAATGAAACCATGCATGCAGCTAACATATTCCCTTTCACAACCTTCATAGCTTTTTTAATCGATCTCAGCCCATAACAAGACTCTTCCACAACTGAAATCACACAAGCCAGCTGCCAAATAACGCTCAAGTACAAAAACCCCAAGTCATAAACAACCATAAAAACAAAATAAAAAGCAATTGTCTTATGCATAATAATGAATTTGCAAAAGATGTAAACTAGTGCACTGTAGATGCACATGCTGGTGGACATCATGTTGAAAGTATATGCTAGTCGATTCCACATCTTTAGTACGACTTTTAAGGCCGTATAGTAAGTGACATCACCTATAGCCGTAATGGTGTAGACAATGGTGATGGTTGTGAGGATATAGAACAAGGCTATCACGAGGATGCTAAAGAAGTGGATGAATAAAAGGACATCAGCTTTGTGAAACAACATTTGGTATGGACTATATCCATTGTAGTGATAAATGCGGTTGGTGATATCTATGTTGGTGAGGAAAATGATTACTAGGAGTAGGGGGAGTGTTAGTTGAGTGACGATTTTTTTGAACTTGGAGAGTGTTTCCATGGATGGAGTGATAAAAGTAGCGATATGCGAAATATTTTTAGGACCTACCTTCGATTTGTTTCGGGAACCACCTTGGAGAAGAAGAAAGGAGAAACACAAAGGAAACAAAATATTAAAAAAGTTATATTGAAACTGATGATTAAAAAGTAACCGGAGATTTGGTGGGAAGCTACTTGCAGAGAGGAAAAGTTGTTGTGTACATGTGTTGGGAAATATGAAAAAGAAGATGCTATCTAATATGTTTTATAGCAGTGTTTTGAAACCCGGTTCGACCCGGCCGGGTCAACCGGTTGAACCGGTTCCGGCCGAAAAAACGGGTCAAATTAAACCGGGTTTCATATTTTCGAAACCCGGTTTGACCCTCCGGGTTTGGCCGGGTTTGGAGTGACCCGGGTCATGAAACCCGGCCGGGTTTCGGTTTTTTTGTTTTTTTTATAAATAAAACATGTTAATTGTATATATTTGCGACGTAATTTTAATTTTACATGTTATATTTGTTAATAAATTGTCTTTAGGCTTAATATATGGAATATTTCATGATTTATATACATACTTTCTTTCTAATTATTGAAAATATATATAAATTTTTTTTTTATAAAACCGGGTTGACCCGGCGGTCCAACCGGTTGAACCGGTAACCCTGTGACCCGGTGACTCGACCGGGTCGATTCAAAACCCGGTTTTCAAAACATTGTTTTATAGATCTTTTTAGCATTTTATCTTTGGTGTTGACCTTTTAGTTTCCAATGTTTATTAATTTGATTTTAGTATAACTATTTAAGTTTTCGGTATAAGACCATAATTAAGTTTCATTTTTAAATCCACAAAATGATATGTAACAATATCATTTGTCATGAAATAAAGTGTTAGTGGAGAAAGAATGTAATAATTGATCTAAATGTTTTGCCATATCATTGTGTGAGAGTTTGTTTGTAAACATTGTGTGGTTCTAGCAATTCTCTTATTTGATTAAAGTAATTTCACAAAGAATCAACAATTAGTTACACATATTTATCAATGTTTCAAATTGAAAATTTTAAATCAATGATGTAATTAAATGACGTTTGGTTTAACGGTGTTAATAAGGCCAAATAACAAGCTAGTTTAATAAGCTGCCTGTTGGTGGCGCGTTTGAGGTGCACGTGTGAATAGTCCAGGACTAGGCCACGTTGAGAGTGCACATATGAACCTTCTCCCCAACTGACCCAACAGATTTTTCCCACCAAAAAACTACTTTTAAATATCTGATGCGTTTCACTTTCATGTCTCTAGGCTCATTTTTGTATTGTATGTGTGTGTCCAATTCCTCTGTAATCATTTCAATTTCCAACCTGTAAACAAATCATTTGATTAATACATTTCAATTTTGAAGTCTGATTTCTAGTCTTGATGGCTCAACTTAATTTAATCCAATTAACGGTTCTCTTGATTTGAGGCCCTTTTTATTATATTTGGTGTGTATCCAAGGTTGTATTCAGTATCAGAGCCAGGTTTCCCTGGCATCACTATCACCAAAAATCATCCGTAACAAAAAAACCGATTTGTATGTTTAGTTTCCGATCATCTTCTCCCGATCAACTTGATCAAATTGACTTTAAATAGAGTTGTCTCTTTCAAAATACGTTTTTTCAATTCACAAATACGTTTTTTCACTTTCTTGTTCTTATTCTCGTTTCCATTCACAAATACGTAGTTAGGGTGCATCATTTCACAAAATACGTTTATTCTAACTGTTAGTGATCAATTGATCAAGTTAGAAGCAATCTTTTTACATCTTGGTTGTACGGCTCCAAAACAGAGAGAAATTAGTTAGTTACTTGTTCTTGAGTAGTTACCACTTTGTTACCCAGGTGGTTTTCAACTATAAACTGTTTAGGAGATTTAATTTCATAAATCGTCCCTGTGGTTTGTCGGGTTTAACGAAAATGGTCCCTCCAAACTTTTTTTAACGGATCCTCTCCCTGTGGTTTTTTGACGTATCGGTTGTCCCTTGACCAACATTTTCCGTCAGTTTGACTGTTTTATGGTTGTTTGGTAAGATGAAAAATGATAAATGGGACAATTAATACCTCTAAATAAACTTTATTATTAGTTTTATTTTTTTTTATCTTTAATATCTATCGATAAATCTAAACATACAAAAATCCAATATAAACCTAATTCTTTTATCTTAAGATTATTTCATTTTGTAATGTACTAATGTCTTGTGCAAGAAACAATTAAAATACAAAATTATATTGTTCTTAATTACAATAGTATATCTTCCCCACAATATCATCTTCCCGCAAATCTTTCAAGAACAAAACATATTAACAAAAAAATCTTTCAAGAATACTCCTTTATCCATCTTCTCCAAAATATCATTGGCACTTTAAAAATAAACTCATTTTATAATTATAACTTATAATCCAATATCAACAACTTTCAGATTTACAAAAATCCCAAATCTAAGAATACAATCCAAACATCTTCATCACCATTCACTTTAATTAAGATATACATAACCAAACCCAAACCACATCTTGTTGTTTTCATCATCTAAACTACATCCGAACACGTTAGATTTACAAGATGTTGTTTAAACAAGATCTGGAAGCTTGTGGTTGGTATAGGACGATCGAGAGGATGGTGGTTGGAGGCTGTTCGTGTGAGTGGTAGGAGGCTCGTGGGGTGGCTGGACCCCCACCCCCCCCCCCCCCCCCCCCCCCCCCTAGGGTGGTCGGTGACCTTGACGACGTTTTGTGGTTGGCCAGAGCTAGCTCATTGTGGTTGGGGTGGGTTGGCGGTGTTCGTTGGTGGTGATTTGTTACCAGAGCTGTTGGTTGGGTGGGTGGCGGTTGATGGTGGTGATGATTTCTTATTTGTTAAAAAAGATAAGAAATGTGGGAGGCGATTGGGAGGCGGTTGATGGTGGTTGAAAATCTGGGCAAAGAGAAGAAAGTATTGTGGTGATTATGAGTGATGTAGAGAGAGAGAGGGGGGGATCTTATATCTGTGATTGAGAGTGAATGAGTGTTGGTAAGGATACTTATGTTGTGATGTATATGTGAAATTACATAATTAACCTTGTATTTGACTGTAACTATCTTGAGTTAACAGTCAAACTGACGGAAATGTTGGTCAAGGGACCAAACCCGATACGGGTCAAAACCACAGGGAGAGGATCCGTTAAAAAAAGTTTGGAGGGACCATTTTCGTTAAACCCGACAAACCACAGGGACGATTTATGAAATTAACTCTAAATGTTAATACTGAAACTTCCAATGGGACACCAATGGTTCTTGAAGAGGAAACAAAGAGGTTCTTGGTTGAGACAATTGCTGGAATGGTGGAGGGTTCTTTAGCCAATATACAAAGATCCATGGCAGATATGGCCAATGATATTACTGCTTTGAGTCTACAAAATACCCAAATGGAAAATAGGGGTCCACAATTGAATCACAGCAGGATGGCCAAAATTGAATTTCCTAAGTTTTCTGGTGAAGATGTTAAGGGATGGGTGTTCAGGTGTGAACAGTTTTTCTTGTTAGAACAAACTCCTGACTTGGATAAGGTAACACTCACTTTTATTCATTTGTATAATAAAGCTTTGTTATGGCATCGTCAGTTTGTTAGAGTTCATGGTGTTAATGTGGGTTGGGAAGTGCAATCTTGGCTAGGTTTGGAAACGTATATGATGATCTATTGTCTGACTTGAAGAACATGAAATATGAAACTACTGCTAGGGAGTATGAGGATGCATTTGACAGTCTTTTAAGCAGAGTTGAAGTAAGTGAGTAACATGTTGTTAGTTTGTTCATGGGTGGTCTTCCAACTGAGATTGAAATGGGAGTTAGAATGTTTAAGCCAAAGACATAGTTGATGCATATTGTTTAACAAACCTTCAAAAGGCTACCTTGAATGCTGTTAAGAAAAAGGGCAGGAGTGCTTTTGTTCCAAACAATTCAAGGTATTCTAATGCTTCTACTTGCACTTTTAATAAGCCATTGTTAACTACTCCTAATACTCCTAGTAATTATGTGAATGTTAAGCCAAACACTCCTACTATGGTCCAAAATAGGAGATTGTGACAAAAAGAATATGCTGAAAAGAGAGCCAACAATTTATGTTTCTTTTGTGATCAAAAATATGTTTCGAGACACAAATGTAGTGGTCAATTGTACTCCTTAGTTCTTATGCCTGAAATGGAAAATGAAGGGGGTTTTTAGAAATGGACGAGTCTATGGTGAATAATGGATTAATGGATTTGTAGGAACCATTAATTTCATTAAATGCTCTTACTGGTACTAACAACTTCAAGGCTATGAGAGTCATTGGTACAGTTGGTAAGCATACACTCCACATTTTGATAGATTGTAGATCTACTCATAATTTCTTGGATAGGAACATAGTCAAACAGATGGGTTGTAATATTAGAAGTACATGTCCTTTGTCAGTAACAGTAGTTCCTGATGGAAACAAATTGGTTACTACTTCTGAATGTAAACAGTTTAAGTGGCAGTTTGGTCCTAATTTCTTCTCTACAGATGTCATGTTATTACCCTATGGAGGATGTGATATGGTACTTGGAATACAGTGGTTTGCAACATTAGGAGACATTAGATTTAATTTTCATGAGTTAAGAATGGATTTTAAGTATAACAATAAGAAGGCTTTGCTTAGGGTACTAACAAATCCAATTTGGAGTGGTTAAAGATTAAAGCTGGTAATAAGACTGTGAGGAAAGCAGAATTGCATTCTATGGCTATATGTGTATTCCCTAATGCTGATTCAACATGTATGCAAATGGAAGAGACCGCAACCTTGACTCATCCTGTGTTACAACAAGTGGTAGAAGAGTATGAAGATGTGTTTGCTATTCCTACTGAACTTCCACCAAAAAGGGATCATGATCATAAAATTCCATTAATTGGAGGAGCTCAACCTGTTAACATCAGACCATATAGGCATCCTCCTACTTAGAAGGATGCCATTGAAGGAATGGTAGCATAATTACTTGAAGCAGGAGTAATAAAAAATAGTAATAGCCCTTTTTCTTCTCCCATTGAGACGGTAAATAAGAAATACAATTCCTAGAGAATGTGTGTCGATTACAGACACCTTAATAAATAGATAATTAAAGACAAACATCCAATCCCTATCATAGAAGAGCTGATTGATGAATTACATGGAACACAACTGTTTACCAAGCTTGACTTAAGGTCTGGGTATCATCAAATCAGGATGAATGATGCAAACATAGCCAAGACAGCATTTTGAGCACATGAGGGCCATTATGAGTTTTTGGTCATGCCATTTGGGTTGACCAATGCACCATCTACCTTTCAGTCCTTAATGAATGAAGTGTTCAGGCAATATTTGAGAAAGTTTGTGCTTGTGTTCTTTGATGACATTCTCATTTATTGTCATACGGTGGAGGATCATGTTGTACATTTAAGGACAGTATTGGACATCATGAGGCCTCACAAGCTCTATGCTAAAAGGAGTAAATGTGTGTCTGGAACGGATAAGGTGAAGTACTTAGGCCATGTCATTTCTGCAATGGGAGTGGCAACTGATCCAAGCAAAGTGGAAGCTATGTCTCAATGGCCAGTACCAACCAATCATAGTTTTAAAAAGCGCGCCTTAAGGCGCTCCTAGGCTCTAAGGCTCAAGCTCTAGGGATTTTTTCAGATCGAGGCTCCGCACATGCACAAGGCTCACAAAAAGCGCAGAGCCTTAGGATTTAGAGCCTTGAGCCTAGGCGCGCCTAGGAAAGGTGGCGGATTCTGAAACTTTCTTTTTGAATTTAACATTCATCGCCCTCATAGTTAATAATATATTACCTAGAAACTACCTAGAAACTAAATAAATCAATCAATTTGAGTGTTTGGTCGTTCAATTCAAGTGTGTGCACATACAGACTCCTTCGTCTATTTTACGCATGAGATAACGTAATCTCGTCATGCCATAAATCTGATACATTGCTTGATATTTTTGGTTTAACTACTCAAAATTTTAAAAACATTAATTATTTTAGTGTTATTTAAGTCATCATTACTCTATAAATTTTTGCCTAAACCATTATAATTTACTTCAATTTAATGCGACTCATATTCATGAAGCCCACGCCTTGATGTGCGCCTCACCTCAAGGCTCCATAAGCCCTTTGCGCCTTAGTGCGTCTTGAGCCTTTCAAAACATTGCAACCAATTTAAAGCAACTAAGAAGGTTTCTGGGGCTAACAGGGTATTACAGAAGGTTCATACAAGGATATGCTAGTATTAGCAATCCTTTGACTCAGCTATTGAAGAAAAACAGTTTTCTATGGACTAATGACTCCCAAACAGCCTTGCCTTTGAACAACTCAAACAAGCTATGGTAAGTGCTCCGGTTCTTAGATTGCTTCCGAGATTGGATTAGGAGCAGTGTTACTTCAAGAAGGACACCCAATAGCTTTTCTAAGCAAAACACTTTCTTCCAAACACCGGCGTATGTCCACTATGAAAAAGAATTCTTAGCTATTGTCTAAGCTTTGGAAAAATGAAGAGAATACTTGTTAGACAGACATTTTAAGATTAAAACTGACCATTTTAGTCTTAAGTATTTGTTGGATCAAAGGATGTCTACTCCTACTCAACTGAAATGGCTACCAAAATTGATGGGGTTTGATTATGAAATTCAATACAAGAAAGGGGCAGAAAATGTTACGGCTGATGCTTTATCTAGGCTACAGTCTTCTAGTGAGTTGTTGAGCTTAATTTCCACTACTATCACTACTGACATATATCAAAGAATTGTGGACAGTTGGAAGACAAATGTTAAACTTCAAAAGGTTATTGCATAGTTGCATAATGGTTAGACTGTCAAAGATTCATACACATGGGCTAACCAAGAGTTGAGGAGAAAAGGCAAATTAGTAGTGGGAAATGATCAAACTTTGAGAACAGAACTCCTTAAGCAATTTCATGAAGGCTTAGTGGGAGGACATTCATGAGTAAGAACTACCACCAACAAGATTTGCAGTGTATTCTATTGGAAGAAAATGAGGAAACATGTGAAGCAATTGGTGTTGAAATGTGATACTTGTCAAAGGTACAAACCATACCTAGGTTTACTACAACCTTTGCCTATGCCTACTAAGATTTGGTCCGGTATTTCTATGGATTTCATTGATAGTCTTCCCAAGTCACATGGTAAGACAGTGATACTTGTAGTAGTGGACAAGTTGAGTAAGTATGCTCATTTTATGCCACTTTCTCACCCTTACACTGCTACAGATGGACAAGTATTCTTGGACAACATTTATAAACTACATGGATTGCCAAACACTTTTCAGATAGGGACAAAGTGTTCTTGAGTACATTTTGGATGGAACTATTCAAGTTACTGCAGGTTAAGCTTACTATGTCTACTGCATACCATCACGGACAGATGGCCAAACTGAAGTAGTCAACAGATGCCTTGAGTGTTATTTGAGATGTATGATTGGGGAGCAACCTAAGCAATGGATGAAGTGGCTTTCACTGGCTGAGTGGTGGTACAATACTAATCATCATTCTGCTATTAATACTACACCCTATGAGATTGTTTATGGTCAGAGTCCACCTATTCATGTTCCTTATGTGGGAGGAGATATTAGGGTGGAATTAGTGGATAGGACATTGACAGCGAGAGAAGAAGCCATTTAGGTCTGTAAATTTCATTTGAAAAGAGCTAAGGATGAAATCTCAAGCTGATAAACACAGGACAGATAGGGAATATGTTGTTGGTGATTGGGTATACTTGAAATTGCAACCTCATAAGCAAGTGACAATAAGGAAGGGTAAACAGCATAAGCTCTCCCCCAAGTATTATGGACCATTCCAAATAGTAGCAAGGGTTGGTCAGGTGGCTTATCAGTTGAAGTTACCAGATTCATCTTAGATACATAATGTCTTCCACATCTCACAACTTAAGAAATGCAGAGGAGAAGTGAGACACAGTGGAGTTTTACCAGCTTGTAATGAACAAGGTGTGTTGATGGTTGAGCCTGTAGCCATTTTGGACAGAAGGTTGGCCAAAAGAGGAAATACTGCTGGTGTGTTTGTGTTGGTTCAATGGACAAATGGGTCAAAAGAGGATGCTACATGGGAACCCATTGAACAAATTCACAAAAATTTTCCTTCTTTCTATATTTGATCTTGAGGACAAGATCAATTTGAGGGAGATGGACTGTTATAAGCCAAAACAAGCTAGTTAATAAGCTGTTGGATAAGCTGGTGGCACGTGAGGTGCACGTGTATAGTCCTAGGCAGGTGAGGTGCACGTGAACTTCTCCCCAACTGAATCCAACAGATTTTCCCGCCAAAACTACTTTTAAATATCTGTTGCGTTTCACTTTCATTTCTTAGCTCATTTTGATTGTAATTCCAATTCTCTCTGTAATCATTTAATTTCCAACTTGTAACAAACTCATTTGATAATACAATTTCAGGTCTATTTCTAGTTCTTGATTGCTCACCTAATTGTAATCCAATAACGGTTCTTGATTGAGCCCTGTTGGTGTGTATCATACGGTCCGATTGATTGAGCCATCGAATCAAAAGAGATATTTTTATTTGAGGTTCGATATCAATCATCAATAAGAACTTTAACTGCTATAATAGAATCAATACACATGGTGTTTTATTTTGTATTTGGACTGTGATTCGACCCGACTTAGACATTTTGTTTTTCACTTTTTTTTTTTGTGCTCAAAATAGGAACCACCTTACGTTTGCGGCTGGGCCCGCCTGGTAAACTATATTTACGAAGAAGAGGAGTGTTCGTTGCCATAAAGTAAAGCTATATACTCATTAAAGAAGATATCGGGGTTCTTTTTTTGCTCAAAACAAAAAAAAGACTAGTCGTACTCTCACGCAACATGGTCTTGGATATTTATAGTAGTTCCTAAGAACTTCGGATGTTTAATGATACACGCTTCATCATATTACTAGTTTTTATTTATACAATTAGGTATTTGTTATATTCGTTGTTATAGAATCTTTCCCTAATCAATTGTGCTTAAGTGTGTTGTGTTATATCTAGTGTAGGTATTTGTTATATTTGTAATCATTTTGTTGTTTGGATCGTTCACTGATCAAGTGTGCTGAATTACTTAATTGTGGTACATTGCTTTGTATTTTACTCTATTGAGCTAAGATTCAAATGTATGTGATCATTCTGTTGTTAGAATCATTTACCAATCAGTTGTGCTAAATCTGTATCTATCGAGTTAGATTTTAGGGGTAAGATTTGCGACTATTCTTTTATTAGGATTTACGTGATGCATTTGAACTTGAAAATTGTATTTTTGTTTGAATGTGCAATGAAAATTTGTATGTATTTCTGTAATGAATTTGAACTTGTGAGGATTGTCCAGCTCACTTGGAGCTTTTTCCTACCATTTTGTAGCTGAAGGCGTTGCATTCTGTAATATTAACTTTCTTTGTGTAAAAAATGTGTATATTGATATTGATTTGTATATGTGTGAATCTGTTCTATTCTGGAAAAGAGTTGCACTTGACATTTTGATTTAAAACCTACTACTTTTTTCAAAAGTAAGATTTATTTCTTCGAATTCAAGGGAAGCACATCCTTGCAAAACTTGTTATAAGAAGCTGAAACTTGTGTCAGCCCGTATAGTGAATTAGTGCAGAAGTTTCATTGGTAAGATTTATTTGCCTTCCTTCTCCATATTCCTATGGAGTATGAACTCTAGCTGTCAATTTATTACAATTGAACTTGGATGCAAAGTACAGGAACTTGCATAGTCTGCTGATATGTATAATGTGTGCAATTAGATATAGTTTAGCACATTGTTTGTCTCGACATATAAGTTCCCTTTTTAGGTTTTAAAGCCATTAAATCACTTTCGGAAATACTTGATTTGCATTTCTTATACATGTTTATTTTAATTCTGAAAGGAAAAAGAGGGCACCAGCTTCGAAATTTGGTAACATAATAATGATTTTTTGGAGCTAATCTGCAAATTGCTCGTTTTTGGCTTCTCGTTCAATATTAATCTCACTATTCTCGTGAACGCTATATTTGTATTGCATGATCCTTCAAGTAATTTATTTTGTTATCTCCCAACTTGCAGTTCTTCCTGTCAACGATGGATCATGGCAATCACTTGTCTTAGAATCTGCTCTCCCAGTAATGGTTGAATTTTGGGCTCCCTGCCGCATGATCCACCCCCTCATAGATGAACTCGCAAAGGAATACGCAGTAAAGCTCACTATTTACAAGGTAAACACTGATGAGAGTCCCGCAATTGCAAGCCGATGTGGAATCAGAAGCATCCCCACTGTCATGTATTCAAAGGCGGAGAGAAGAAAGATGCGGTTATTGGTACAGTTCCCAGATCAACACTTTGCATAGAGAAGTTCTTGTAGAGGTATTTGTTATGTATATAAACACACTAGATTTGTTCGTATTTAGTTTTGTAATATCAGTCTCTGATACTACAAATACTTATCGATGCTTGCAGCACCATCAATGATTTCCGTATAGTTGGATTCTAATGTATTTGCTGAAGTATTCTTGGATCTTACTCTCCGAAGTCATTATGTTGGTGTCGTCAAACACTTTGTTACTTGAATATCTACTTCACTTTATCATGTTTATCTTGACTTAATCTTAAATCATCTGGATGAATTCCATGGGTACAGTACGCCATTTTTGGGTCTAATATTATGGATATACAGTTTTGCGCGGTACCTTCATCCCTTAAGTAATCCAAATGTGCTCGTACTAATGATGTGTTTCGTTGGAGGGTTTGGGTGTGACTATATGAGTGTGAAGGATGGGTTTTGTTAACCATAGAAATAGACTGATTGGGTAATCCACACCCATTCCCATGCCCTTATCTTTTCAAACCCATACTCATACTGATTTCTTGGTGCAAACCAAACGCCATATAAATATGCAATTTTTTGGGTGGTGGTGAAAGTCTTGATAAATAACATTTGTACTCCGCGTTACTGTATCGCCTATTAAAAAGAATTAGGAAGTTGAAAAAGACGAGACTGCATTTGGTAACGTATGAATGTGTGTGAGTGTGGATGTTTGGTACTTTGGTTCTTTTCGAGCATTTGGAAAGAAAGAGGGATGGAGTGCCTGTGTAATAATGATGTGGAAGTATCCTTAGCCTCTTGTTGAGTAATCATATTTGGAACTACCGATTTTTGTTTGATTTTCATGTAACTGTAATTATTTATGGGCGGTATTAGGTTTTCAGTATCCTTAGCACTTTGCCCTTAAGTGGAACTACTAATCTTTTGGTTTATGTGCTTTCTACAATGTAATTCTCACTGAAACTTTCAATCATCGATAGAAGGTGTACTCATGCAAAGCAATGAAATGTTAATGAAATATTTCTAAAATTTACCTGCCAACAGGGTTATATATACAGAAACAGAAAAATGAGGTTTCAAGAACACGCAAATGTCGTGTAAAACTCACTTATGAGATAAAAAAATATGCACAATTAAAACTTGAACACTGTTATTAGACCAATGGGATTCTAAACTGAACACTGAACACTGAACTATTACGAGTATATACTGAGTTCAAAGTGAATGCATTGGTATCGAATACACACCCAATGGTCAGTCGACGAAATATTTTGCTATGTTACAACAGTTAGAGTTACTGCATGCGCACACATCGACACAACAAATGTTGGATATCTAACTCCTTTCTGCACAAGCATGGATTCACTTAGATTGAACCAGCTCCAGAGGAAGACTTTCCATTGCAACCTGCAATTTTGATAACAAAATATTTAGAATAAAAAATAGTGAGTGACACTAGAGTAGAGGTAGCAATGTCGACCCAGTTCCTTATGAATGGGTCAATTTGTGTTATTTTTTTATCTCTAACGGGTCACTTGAGTACAGCCATCGTACCAAACAACAATCTTTTTAGCTAAAATGAAAATGAGTGAACCAGGTCCGAAGTTGTCCAAAGTAAATTAACCTGTTTTGACCCGTTACCCAACCTGTATGACCCACACATGTTGCCACCTGTAAACTGAATACCGAACAAGCCAATTCTTACCCATTTTCTATACGCCCGCGGATCTGATTTTTGCTGCACGTTGTACAATTCTGTTTGAAATGTAACAAGGATGGTAACTTTGAACTCAATCGAAAATGGTCTGCACAGAATAGTAGAAATAACAAAAAAAAAACACACTTTAGGAACCCTTTGGAGAGATGGAGATGATACGAAATGACTATATAGAACATATATACAAAATACCTGCACATGTTTATCTGAAAACAGGCAACAACTCAACTAAATCACATGTAATAGCGAAATATGATTTGCAAGCGGGTGGTTCTTATGACTAACATAAAAATATAATAGCAATGAGCAATCCTTACATAGGTCTGACAAATAATATAACCACTTAATCCGTAATATGACTAACTTATTGGGGTCTCCGTCCTAGCCTGATAATCTAAATTCGTCGAGGGGTAGTGAAGAACCAGGCTCCTCGGCTAGTTGGCTCTTGCGGGCAGGGCAGGCAGGCGATAGTACACAAAAACAGGTAATTAGTTTTCCTGGATCGAAACGGGACTGAAAAGGCTTAAAGGATAATGGTTCAAAAACGTATCCAAGTTGACATCTCTTCCTTCTTTGTTCACTCAACTATTTCTTTTTTGGCTATTTAATATACGAACATTTTATTTTTCCTATTGTGTGTATCATCACGGGTCAAGTTCGATATACATTTAACATTTTAGTGATTATCCATTCAAATGTATTGAACCTTGCCCGTGATGATACACACAATAGGAAAAAATAAAAGCTTGTATTTCAAATAAGAAAATCAAATAGTTTGATACACACTAAAGGTTTAAGTGTCAAGGGTTTCAAACATGACTAGAAAGTTATAGTATTTCAATGATAAACTTATTTATCGAATAAAATGTGACTTACAAGGTATGTATTATGCATTAGAAATATGATCGTCATTGTACTGCTTTTTAGCCTTGTTTATGTAGAATACTATTTTATTGCCTTTCAAAGAAAAGGTTAAAACTACACTTTGGGCGAGTTTTACAACCCATGTGCTTTTAAGCTAGTTTATCAATTTTACCTGTTTAACCTATAAGTAAGAAAGCATAACCTGGAAAGACCGTATATTAATATATAAATAAATAGATACGTTGATAGTGTCATCTGTAAATCAAATGTAACAGCCTTATAAACATCAAAAGCCTAAAACATTTAACACTCGATGTCAGAATGTCACAACGGGTATCAGAGTTCGTGTCACACTGAGTAAGAGTTACATTGATACTTATTTGTCACCTACAATCAATGTTTACATGTTTATGCAGGACATACAGAACACCAGAGGAAGACAGGGTTAAGGCACAATAATACCTCTAAAATAATCGACATCAATTAAACCTCTAAAGGATGTTTAGTGCTAAGAGCAAGCTGGCGACAAAAAATAAACCAAGCATGAACATGATTCTTGGTATAATTCGTATTCTCAAATCTCAAGGCATGTATCAGATATATGTTGGTTTATCAAAAAAACAAAAACAATAAGCCAAGCATCTATATGACTACATTCTTATATGACTACATTCTTTAGGTATGAAATTTCTATGGCACAGTTCATGTTAGTAATGTGTTCTTACTCACTTACTCAAAGCACGCGCCGAATCTATACTAAGAATCTAACATACAACATTAAAGGATATCTAAAGTTTCTATGCTTTCGTAACAGCTTACATCTCACGCTGGCATGTGTCTAACTTTATTAGTATAAAATAACTAGCATATGTCATTATTAATACTTAAATGCCAGAGCATTTCAATAAGCTACACTGCAGCTAGGCATTACTGAAAACTGCAAAAAAATAGGCTCGGATATAAAATATTCAATGAACATCAACTTACCCAGCAAACACGGTTGGACACGTCAAAAGTCGGGGAAGCATGACATAAATAGGCAGTGACATAGCACGACATACATCTCCATCTGCTATCTATAAGAACATGAGATGAGTCAGCTCCGAATAGAAACAATATGTATTGTTTGAAAGAAGGTTTGTTAAGATGAGGTTATGTGCCTGAGTAGTTTGAACAATAGATGTTTCTGTAGCTATCTTTTCCCCAACCATGATTGACTCTACCCGAAGCAAGTGAATTTCAATTGAGTATATTGGAACTGCAGATGCTTCAACTGTTAGCTCGCCCACTAAAGGATCTGATACAAGGCACTGGGTGCAAATTCGACCAGATACCTTGAACCCGCCTACATAATAAGGTGAATAAGCTATTAGTAACATTACCATACGAACTTCACAAAAGGTTAGGGGTACATTTACTTGAAGTGAAATAACTTAATTAGTTGCATCCCTTGAACCTACCCCTCAATAAAAATTATTCCAATTGCTTATACTAAATATTAACATATTTCACACATATAATGACACATTTTCATGTCTGCATGGTCGTTAAACCATGTATATCTCAACATGATATTTATATATTTGGCATTACAAACTGCAGCAATCGACAACAAAGGTAAATTATATAAAGTATAAATATAGTGCACCCTTGTCATATATTTCATCTGTTTTTTGTTTTGTTTACTTACGGTTACACACGATTAGAGAAGAGAAATAATCAGAAAGAAACCTGATTTCAGTTCAGGCAGCAAAGCATGCCTTTGTGTGTCTTGGGTGATATAAAAGAAGACCATTTCAGGAGAAATCGGTTTCTCTGGGACACTGACTGTTTGAGAGAAATAAATATACAGGTAAGAAAGAAAACTTTTTACATTAAAGAAGCTATGATAGCGGAACCACAAACATGTACCTATCTCGCTTTCAATTATAAACTCCACAGTAGCAGACAATGATTTATGTAAGTATCCTCTCACAACATCAACAGTTAGCAGATACTATGTCAATATGGCAGACATATAACAGGTTATATTTGTCGTATATCATGAGTATCGGTATTGATGGATGGAAGGGAGAAAAACCTTTTAAGAAAAAATACCTGGACATTAATGTTTGCGCCGTGGAATGTTTCATAGAATTTGTCATCTTTTCCTCCATGTTTAAGATCTATAGAAAAAGGTATCTGTTGATAAGAAACCGAATTAGTGTTTCAAAATTAAGACGAATACTAATCTCATCTTGGAATTTAAGCATGCACAATAGCATAAAATCAAACAAAGTCAATTATATGTCTATATATTGCATTTGCCCAATCTGTTTTAATAATTAAAAATCCTTCCATTGTGGTCAAGTGCAGCATTCAAGAAAACAGTGTCCTATACAACTTTCCTCGGTTTTCAAAGGAACAAAAAATAATATAAAGAAGGGAAAACATAGACATTCTTGATTAAAAAAGTTTGCGACGTCATAAAACTACATTAAAAATGATACGTTTGTCTGATTGAAATTTACAAGTTTTGTTTAAGATTATACCTCTGTTGTGCCAGCAGTAATCTTCCCAGAAGGTTTCACTACAATACTTTTCTTCCTGTTTTTGATGAATAAAATAATTAACATGAAAAAAAACATAACAGGGGAATAGCCAAATCCAGTAGAATAGTTCTACAGCAGGTAATTTACGCATAGCATAAGGTTTTTGGAATGCATATTATGCATCAAACAAATGCAGTTTAGAAAATAGTGTTTGATATTGCTTAGTTTCATCTGATAAACGCACGTTGTAATATGCACTTCCCAACCTGCTAACTGAAAGCTACTAGTATTGCCCAAAAGCGTTTTTTATCCAAACCCTCTAAGATGATTAGAATGTTTATAGTTGCAAAAAGAAGCCTGCTACAATTTGTGAATGAATTGTGCCATAGCTGAAACCATGTTATAAATATTTATAATAATAGAGTCACACTCCATCCATCCTAAAATAAGTGTCCGCTACAATTTGTTAAAACTATGGCTTAAAAGTATGCATGTACGGGAGATGATACTATAAGGGGGTGTTTGGATTAGCTTATTTTCCGGTCTTATTGGTTTATCGATATTTTGAAAAGCTGATAAGCTCACTTTCTTTCGCCTTACGAGCTTATCAAGTTGAGCTATAATGGCTTATTGTAAATAAGCCATGATTTTATAGTTGATAAGCTCGTGAGTCGAAAAAAGTGGGCTTTTAAAAATCTCAATAAACCAATAAGACCGGAAAATAAGATATTCAAAACGTGCCCTAAACAAGTTACTTACAGAACTGGAATAGGCTTAAGAACACCGTAAATTGATTCAATGAGTCCAGCTGTACCTCCACGTACCTAACCACCAAACAAACATTTAAAAAAAAAAAAAAAACTTATTAACTAATTAAAAAAAAAAAAAAGTGAAATGAAATAAATGAATTCCATGGTGAGACAATGAAGAAGAAAATTTAGTGATTATTTTTCCTTCAACTGCTTCCTGAAATTAATTCAATCATATCATTATGATTAATTACAGTAGTGAATATTATATATAGTTGAGTTTATGAAATTAGTTAGTTACATTGGGATGATAGGTTCGGTTGGATCGACAGAGTTTGATCTCAACCGAAGACATGATGATAATATTCTATTTCTTCCTCAAACATTGGTTTATCAGCCATTTTTTTTCAGCTTACACGGGATGTTTTAAAACCCGGGTTTGTCTCCAACCCGGTTGAGTAAGCACTAACTGATTCAACAGTCGAGTCAATTTTATTTTTATTTTTTTTAATTATGATAATTCTCTTAAACTCTGTTCTTCAGATTATTTTTGAAAAGAAGAAGAGGAGAAATTGAAAATTATTCATGTTCCAAAGATTTTTTTTAAAAAGAAGAGAAAAGACAGAAAGTAAATTATGTCTAATTCCCTCTTTTAAACTTCTTTCTAAAGTTGGGATGATTTGAAAATAATTGGATCATAGGCCTTTTTATTTTTTCTTAATCACCAAAATACCCTTGACCTAATATACATGCTCTATATAACTCGACTTTTCTTTTATAAAAAACAACAGCAGCAGCTTCACGACCCACCTGCAGTTAACAACAGGTATAGAGAACAAGAAAGCTGGCATACAAATAGAAACAATTAAAGACATTGATGAGTTACCAGCTACCAATGAAGTTACGTATGAAAATCTCGTCAGCCTTGATGATATTCAAACGGGATCTCCCACGCCGTTTTCACCAGAGCAAACTTCGAATGCATCCAAATCCAAGAGTAAAAAAAGAAAACTTGAATAAGAAGAAGACTCTAATGCAAAGATTATGGGTTCTGTTCATGTGGTGGCTGATGCAATTAGGGAAGGTAATGTCGTGTTACAAGAAACTAATACCATATTAGATAGAGCTTATCAACGTGACTATACAGGTGGTGAAATCCATAAAGCATTGGAGCCATTGAATTTGGAACCTGATGTCATTTCTAGTGCTCTTATTTTTCTAGCGGACAATCAAAAAAAAGCGAGGCTATTGTTTAGTTGTCCTCTTAAGATGCGGAAGAACATACTAAAAAAATGTTGGGTTCTAGTGAATAAGTGAGCAATTGCCTTCAGTTGCATTTACATTTTTTACGTTATCAATTTCGTTTTCTTAGACTATCATCTTTTTTTTAGACTATCATCATTTTCTTTGTTGGGGAGTTTTCAATATGTTTTCTTATGATGTGGAACATGTTTTTGGTTTCACTTGGGTTATATATTTTTTATGGTTTCAAAGTATGTTTTTATTTTCATTAGCATACACTTGTGTTCTAGTTCATCATAATTGGCTCATATTCAAAACCAAGCCAATCATTACAAATTTTATATTCATCATCGTTTATGTAACTGTATGAGTCATTGATGGTGGAAAGGTTTTGGTTAAATAATAGTAAAGCATCTCTCTGTTCATTGAGGATTATACACTTAATCTTAAAAGATAAATTAACTACTGCACATTCGGGTTACCTTTCGGTAATCAATTCCCTCATCAACTTGGTGTTCAAATATTTTAGAGGGATCCCACCAACTCGAATGCGAGCATCGGCTGACTGTCATTTGATAAGTTCGATGTCACTATGTCCAGAAAAAGTCAAGCTTATAAAGAGGATTTCTTTCTAAGAGAACAGTTTGCTACTAGTAAACTAGTTAAGGATAAAGTCACTAGAGTATCTGTGGAACAAAGAAGACAATTATCCTTGAAAAAAAAATAACAAGCTAAGGGTGAGGGTTGTTTGTAAAGGCCAAGTTCCAGATTTTGCTAACAATGACATGGGAAGTGTTATACCTTTTACTGGTGATCAAAATGGCCCAATAAGTAAAGTAAAGCCCAAGTCATTTATAAGGTAAGGAAATAGTGGCAAAACCTAGGGATTCTTTATGCTTATCCTTGGGCTATGCAACGTGTCCAAGTTGCCCCAATGGAGGCACCTGGATGGATAGGTTCGGAGGACTAAAATCTGTTATCCCGACAAACATTAGGGACCGGAATTATGAAATTAACTCTTTTAATTATGATAATTCTCTCACACTCTGTTCTTAATATTATTTTTGAAAAGAAGTGAAAAGAAGAAGAGGAGAAATTGAAAATTATTCATATTCTAAAGATTTTTTTAAGAAAAAAAAAAGAAAAGACATGAAAAGTAAGGGTGCGTTTGGTATGGGTATATGGGAATGGGGTTATGGGTTTCATAGTGATTAAAGATGTTTGTTTAGTGGGCCCAGGAATGAAATTGGTGTATCATAGTCATAGACTTATTACTCACCAATTTGGTGTCTATGAAATCCATTCCGTGGGTTCATCTTTTTTCTACTACAAAATTTAAATATCTATACACTTTTTCATACCATATTTTGTCATCCAAACATAAACAATCGTAATCTTACACTTTTTCATATCATTGTCCATTCTAATTATTTAAAACACCATGATCCCGATACCAATGTGATTCCTAACAACAAACCAAATGGCCCCTAAATTATGTCTAATTCCCTCTTTTAAACTTGGGTAAAAGCTATAGATTAACAACGTACTTACGTTTTTTTCCCGGATTGAACTATTCACTTTTTTATTATCATATTTCACCATGTAACTTGTGGATATTTCAATTTATAACCATTGACGGATAAAGGGCCACATCACCATTCCGTGGATAGGTTTCTTACACGTGGACAGTTTAACCGTTTTTTTATACTCGAAACCGTTTCTCTATTGTACTAACACTATACCTTACCCGTATTTTTTCACTTACCCTTATTTATCATCAACATACCCGCAACCATTACATCAAACAACAACTAAAACAAGATTAAAAAGGTCAAATTTTAAACATTTTCTTCCTTAAACATTTTTACATCTAACAACGAAAACAACTACCCCTCGATGCCACATACATAAGATGAAAGGTAAAAAAATTCAAAAAACAACAAACTATTTTACTTAAACATTTTTACATCCACCATAAAAAAAAGCTTCACACAAATCAATGACGTATAGTACTATCTAGGTTTGACTCTATAAAGTTAAAGGTTAACTTTTCTTAGACATGAAGAGTTAAAAGCTTTAACGATTCACCATCAACTAGTAACTTCACCTTGTACTCTTGACACCTCCAAGATCTAGACTCGAGCCATCTAACAGGCTCGGTTCAACAATCTCAAAGTAACTCAGCAAACACGGGGTATTTTCCTACTTCTCCTTTATTAGATCATCTTGACATATTTCCTCAAACCTACTTTAAATAAATTCAACCAAATACCTTTAAAATCAAACCCCATTCAAATCCAAACACTCCTCATGTCTATTAATCTTAACCTTATCAACCCAACCACTAAAAAACTAAAAAATTGTAATGGTGGTGGTGGTGGTGCGTGGCAGATCTGATGTCGCATTAGGATCCGATAGCTGTAAGTTTTCAGATGTAGAGGTGGTGATGAGTGGTGGTTTATTGACTATGGTTCAGTTGTTGTGATGTCGTCAGAGCTAAGCAGCGGATTGGTCAGGGGGGGGGAAAAAAACCCCCGAGGTCGCGGAGTCAGATTTGTTTCGTGGCAGTATTTTAAAGAGAGGAATTTGTGTGTTAAAAAAAGATGTGTGTTTGATATTGAATTTGAGGGTGTAGGTTTGCATATGTACACATAAGCAATATTTTTGCCACATAGAAAATGCAAAATAAATAAATATTACGTGGAAAAGAATTTTACCTGTTAAACCGGCTACAGGTTACCATATTGTTAACAATAAAACAAAATTTGAAAGATAGTTGGTATGTATGATAATAAAAAAGTAAATGGTTCAATCCGAGATAAAAACTTAAGTACGTTGGTAATCTATAGCTTTTACCCTTTAAACTTCTTTCCAAAGTTGGGATGATTTGGAGAGAAGTGGATCGTGGGCCTTCTTATTTTTTTTTCTTAATCACCAAAAATACCCTTGACCTTATATACATGCTCTATATATACTTTTTTGATTTTCTTTTATCAAAATCAAAACAACACGTAGCTTCCACGACCCACCTGCAGTTAACAGCAGGCATAGAGAACAAGAAAGTTGGCATACAAATAGAAACAATTGAAGACATTGATGAGTTACTAGCTACCAATGAAGTTACGTATGAAAATCTCGTCAACCTTGATGATATTCAAATGGGATCTCCCACGCCGTTTTCACCAGAGCAAACTTCGAATGCATCCAAATCCAAGAGTAAAAAAGAAAACTTGAAGAAGAAGAAGACTCTAATGCAAAGATTATGGGTTCTGTTCATGTGGTGGCTGATGCAATTAGGGAAGGTAATGTTGTGTTACAAGAAACTAATATCATATTGGATAGAGCTTATCAACGTGGGGGGTGGGGGGGGGGGGGGGGACCCTTTTTTATACAGTGGTGAAATCCATTAAAGGAATTTGGAGCCATTGAATTTGGAACCTGATGTCATTTCTAGTGCTCTCTATTTTTTGGCGGACAATCAAAAAAAGCGAGGCTATTGTTTAGTTGTCCTCTTGAGATGTGGAAGAACAGACTAAAAAAATGATGGGTTCTAGTCAATAAGTGAGCAATTGCCTTCAGTTGCATTCACATTTTTTACGTTATCAATTTCGTTTTCTTAGACTATCATCTTTTTTCTGAGACTATCATCATTTTCTTTGTTGGGGAGTTTTCAATATGTTTTCTTATGATGTGGAACATGTTTTTGGTTTCACTTGGGTGATATATTTTTTATGGTTTCAAAGTATGTTTTTATTTTCATTAGCATACACTTGTGTTCCAGTTCATCATAATTGGCTCATATTCAAAACCAAGCCAATCATTACAAATTTTATATTCATCATCGTTTATGTAATTGTATGAGTCATTGATGGTGGAAAGGTTTTTGTTAAATAATAGTAAAAAGGTCTCTCTGTTCATGAGAGCCTGTGTGCATCCTATTGAAAGAGTATGTGTTACATAAATGGATGAAGATAAGGAAAAAGAAGTAAAGCAGCTTTGCGTTGATCATTTTTTATCTACTTTCCAACGTATGAATTGGGCTGCAGAAGTCTTTCTAATCGTATGTTTGTATTTGTTATTTTATATATCTAGTGAAGGGTATAATTGTAAAATTACTAACTTTCTTTCCCTATCTTTCCAACTCGGGAACACAAAAAAAATTATCATACCTTTTTTCCTCTTCTCTTTAAGCTCTCCCTCTCTCTTACACATTCTCTTCTTTCCTATTTAAACTAAGGAATAGAGTGTTAGCGATACATGTTCAAAACTCATAAAATTCAATAATAAACATACAAGAGAGCTTTAAAACTCATATCAACTGATTATCGTTCTCTAAATAAAAAAGTCGGTATTAAAGACATTCAAAACTTTTAAACCACATTACAACCATACATTATTTTCACATTATCTAATGTCACAAAACCAAAACTTGAGCTCTGATGTAGTAATAAAAGCATGTTTGGTTTATATTAGGAATCATTATTGGCATAGTAAATGGAATGGGTTTTGAAACCCACCACTTTTGGTGGGTATAGAAAGTTCGAGATGATTGAGTTGACACAAAACCAGGTTGGTTTGTTAATTATGATTTAAGTATGTTATACCTGATCCTCACCTCACCCACGACCTTAGTAAAATTCCAAACTAACCACGGTCAAGTTCATATACCTAGCAAAAATCCAAACATCACCCACAACCTTTCCTCAATACCAAAGTGGTCATTGTCTTCATCAAAGTGGTAACCCAACACAAAAAAACATAAAAAACGATGAACTAGGTCGAGAAAAACCTAATGGTTCAATCCTAGTGTTAAATTATAAAACCGGCCAATAACGTCTCGACATGAGTTCGAATAATTTATTTTGTGTTTATTAGTCTCTTATAGGTTTATATTTTGAAGTATATATTTATACTAGACTATAGATCTGTGGGTTTCGCGGGCGGCATTAAAAACATGTTTTATTAACGGCAATATATAGTGGGTGCATATATAGCTCTAATCATCTAATGAATATGTGATTATGACTAAATTGTAGATGATAGTGTATGGAAAAAAACGTTGGGTAATTTCTACAATTAATGTGATCTAACTAATACTTTATACGAAATGAAAAAAAATAACTTAAAAGAAGATGGCACTTGCTTGATCATAGTGACGAAATATGCTCCAATGTGCTTGAGTAAAAGAGTTCAAAATATGTTTTAATGTGCTTGAGTAAGATAATTTGGTCTTGATACATGTTTGGTATTTGCAGACGCTACTATAGTTGCAAGAAATAATGGTGTATGTAATTTGCAATATATGAAGTAACTATAATCTAAAATGATGCATTTGCACATTCACTTTAAACCTAAAAAGGGACAACGCTTACCCTCCACATATAGATGTTACTTAAATTAACTGTCAAATGCATGTCAAAGTTCTATAATGATGTACAATTAAGCCTAAAATAAAGCACCGGTAACATTTGTACCTCCTAAGTTTAACAATGAAAACAACGCAAAACATGAAACACTCATAAGGTGTGGAAACTAGAAGGGGGGTTGAATAGTTTACCCGATAAATAGCGTTTTAAAAGTTTGCTTATAAAAATCCTAGATTCGAGTTTATGTGATCTCAACCAACAATGAGTATGAACAATATATCTACTTGTAAACAACACAAACACGATATAAACTATATCTACGGAATATAAAAGACAATTATGAAAGTAAATAGATAGAACAATTAAACCACAACACCGAGAATTATAGTGGTTCGGCTACGAAGCTCTTCTTCGCCCTACTCCACTCCTCGAGTATCCGACTCGAGATTTTACTATGTCAACAAGCTCCCTTCAGGCGGAGAAAACCATTACACGTTTCTTATACCAATTTCTGACACTAAGCTACATGTTGAGTTTTAATCTTAGCTAGAACCAATCTACCACTTCACTAATGTATTTTAAGGCCTAAAATATTAACCGACACACAAACACTTCTGGATTTATACACTATCCGAATCTACACAACTACACAAGAATGATATAAAAGATCAAATCTAGAAGAAGATTAGGGAGAAAGCACTAATCTATAACACTTAGTTTCTTGGCGAATACGAGTGTTCTTCTTTTGCACCTGAGGGAAGAAAGAAAGAATGGATCACTTAAACAAGATTAAGCAAAGTTAGTGATCAAAGGTTTAGAAAATTTTAGAGAGATGTGGAGAGAAGTATGACAAAATATTATGTGCAAAAGGTTGAAAAAGTGCCAAGGAATAGTGTAGTATTTATAGGCAAGAGTGTAGAATATCAAATCACACAACCATCTATGAAAGGAAAGAAAGAAATCTAGAGAGAGAAAGATGGTTGGACACTTCTAGTAAGAGAAAGAAACATGTAATTCATAAATTGTAAAATGAACCAACACCTTCTCCATAGGATGGAGAGGGCATATATATGTCTTACAATGGGTTACAATGGGTTTGTCCATGGGCCTTTAAAAAGTAGCCATGGACTAGGCCCGTTAGCTGTACTTTAACACAATGTTTAGCCTAACCACGTAACTATGAGTCTACGCAATAACATATTATAGTGACGAGACTTTTTTGTGTAGGTGGTCTAACAATCTTCCCCTTAAATTGTGGTGTAACACGTCAATATTAAATAAACTTAAGCATTAGCCTACTGCCTCTCTAGTCTTGTATCTTTGTCTTTATCTTGTGATCTATGTAGTGATCTTTTGACTGTAGGCTTGAGCTTGTTCCTTTAGCTTGACTTGTATGTGATCTTGAGCTTCTTGAGATCATCAGCCAAACATCATATCTTTTCATCATCTTGTAATCTTTTGCCTTTTTATGATCTTGTGACCTTAGGACCAACATGCTCATACTTCTCTTTGTCTTGAAAGCTTTGTCTCATTTGAAATGCTTTATCTTGAATACTTCTTGACTTCAAGGAAGACTTTTGGCATCAGAGTAGCGGAAGACTTTGTATCATGTACTTGAGCTTTCATTATGTCTTTACATTTGTTGGTCGAGTATAAGCATGTAGCAGTGAATCTGACTCGTCATGGACTAGCTGCAGCTACCGTCGGGAAAACTTGCATGTTTAAGTTATTAATAAACAACATATATAGACAAAAATGTCTTTGTCACTTCGTCAAATAAGGTTGCAATAACCACGGTTCCCTGTTGATCAGTATAAATACTACCTATGATCAGGTAGAATTCAAAAGAATCTCCTTGACAGGATTTCACAGCTGCACTAGCCGTTCTCGTTACCAGAGCGTCTCAAAGCAGACAACACGGTAAGAGTGAATCGGTAAGTTACTATCTTCCCGATTGAGTCGTTAATTCGTGTTTATCTTTCCTGTGTCCAGATACCCTTGTGAGGCTTCCCATGGACATAGGATCAATCTTTTAGAACAATAAAGTTCATAGAGATCTAATAAAATCAGTTTGAAAATCAATCGATGTGTCAATAATAAAGTGTTTTGTGACACATCGAGAGTTTTGCTAATTTGAAAATCTGTCAACCGTCAATTCATAAGCTGGACCGAATCGATATCCAATGTCACAAGTTTGATCCATGTAGGATCTCACAAGTCACCTACCGCAGAGCTTGTTTGATGTTGGCTTTGGAAGGATTTCCATCGTTACTGTGAATACTTAAGTATCACTTTGATGTTTTAGAAATATCACAAGGATAATGCGTAGGAATCTTAAGATATTACTTGTTTTCACAATGTATGAATAACAAATTATATTGGAGTAGTGTCCTAATGAGATGTATTGATAACCTCTTATTGGCTTTAGACTCGATAGTGCATTTTGGTTTTAGTAATCGGAAGCTGGAGCACACTGCCACCTTTTCAATACCAACTAACTCAGAGTGAGAAAGTCGATAGAAATGTGTTTAATCTCTATGAGAAATGAAACAAGAGTCTTTTGAGAGACCTTGAGTGGCTGGGGAAGGTTGTGCACTGCATCACTGGGTCCATGATGACTATCTTCAATACCAGACAACATCCTAGTGTTTCTGATAGCATATGTATTGACCCGATTTCTGCCTAAGTGTAAGGAGGGCTTCTTTCTTTTCACCCTTTATCTTTACATTTCTTTTTCATTCTTCAACCCCTTCAATGCTTACCAAGACTTCATCACTAACACCTTGTTGGGATTGTTCCAGTGTTAGCTTTGTCTTAGTCTGCATTATTCCCATTCTCACTTTTACTCCTTTTTTGTATCATACCTATGGACTTCTATTCTATCTAATGGAAAATCCATGGGTAGATCCCTTCGGTTCTAGCCGGATCATAGGAACGAATACCTAACCTTAACCACCTTATAACTCCATAAAATTAAGTACATGGTCGGTCTTTCGGTATTGTTCTCATTGCCTTAAAACCATTTGAAAAACTCAATCAAGGTACTGATGATATAAATCAAAACTTTTTGTACCTTGATGTTCTCTTTTCCAAAATTGCTCCCCCTGTATACGTGCATCGATATTCGAAAGTGTTTTGCACATACGAGGAAGAAGTTGCACTTGAGTCACTAAGATCACATTTATAAGCCTTATATATTTTAATCACATTTTCTTCCCTTATCAAAAATGTTAAATCTCTTGATATTTTGGATATCAATTGATTCAAATATGTTTGAAAACTGTTTAGGGAGAAAAATATTCTGATTATTAGCAAGCCTTATTAGGAACATTTTAATGCTTCCCCTCAATTTATGAGGGATTTATATAGTGTTGAGTACGTGAATTTGAAAGATTTTTAATTTATTGAAAAATTATTGTTTGTACTCAAACACTATATATTTCCCTACTTTACAAGTCTACACTACATATATTACATATTCACAAGATAGATAATGAGATTGGACCTGTTATGAAAGAAGATCGAGTATGACAAAGTTATATTGTCCTCTGCATCAGCCTATAGTCTATCTTAAGTTCCCTTGCACCAACCAATCTTTCCAAATTCCTTAGGATCTGCCTTTCCAACATCTGCTTATCAATCAGGTCTACCATAATGCTTGATCGTCTCTTATCCGAGTTTGACCATTTTCTTCTGGGCATGTCTTTGCTGTAGCCAAATCGAAAATTGAGTAGCCTGTAGTGAAGAGTGTCACGAACTTTCTTGAATGTCCCGTCCGAGAACTTGTAGAGCTCATCAGCTCGCATTAGTCTCTTCCGGTTGCTTAAGTCTTCATAGACAACTCCTGGTGGATCAAATGATGATGTGTACGGTTCTTTGGCAGAAATTCTAGGAAAGTCCTTTTGAGGCTTGGTGATATTAAGCTTCTTCTGGTAACTTTCTACACCCAATTGGACATCTTCGACTCTCTTCTTGATGATGAGACTTCTAGTGAACATACGCAGTGCCACCGCCAAGTCAACAATAACATCACCATCGAGATGGAATAACTTGTGTTGAACAACAAAAAGAAGCATGTCCTCAATGTCATTCAAGTGTAGATTAACGAAGTCACCTTCTTTGAACTTATACTTTTGCTAGTCAGCTCTTCTCACCATAATTTCTTCCAAATAACCATAACCATGCAGCTTGTTGACCGTCACACTTACCACACTCAGAATCTTCACAGAAGAGTAGACATCATGTTTAAAGAATTTGTTGAGCTGAGATCTATAGAATAGTTGACGCTTAGGTCCCCAATGCTTAATTCCACGTTCAATATCTTTGTCATAACCCACTTTGGTAACACTCCATTGCTTCGGGATCATGTCTTCTATACCCACTAGCTCATACCTTGCAGCCTTCGTCTTTGTAATTGACGTAGCATACTTCTTTTCTGGGTCTGAAGATTTCAAGTACTCAAGATCGTTGTTGAAGAAGTATTCTGAAGCTACGGTTAGATGACCTGGACGACCTTTCAGAGGAAGAGGTTTACTCAAGTCAAATGGGCATTGATCACCTTTAGGGTTTTCCCAATCAAGTCTGTCAGTCAGAGCTTTATAGCATTCATCCGTATTGTATTCAAGCTCAATGTTGCTTTGGCAGGTTCCCTTCAAAAGATTGTAGACTGGTCCAACCAAATCTGCTTTAGTAATCTTGTCTAGCTTGAGACAATTCTTTGCAAAGTTGGAGAAGTCAATGGGAGTGGCCATAAGCTCGTCAAATATAAGCGGATCCTTTTGAGCAGACACCAGATCATTAAACCAGGTTTGTTCTGGTTAATCATCAACGACTTGACACTTGTTCTACTCTGGATCTGGAGTAGGAGGTCTTGGTGGTTGTTTGAACCAATCATTCTTTTGTGCAGCCTCACCATCAGGATGTTCATTAGCTTTACCCATCTCATCAACAATGTTTTCCTCAGCATCCATTGACATATTATTCACATGTTCTTCATTTGGTTCCTTTACGGTTACAGACTTACTAGATTTAGAAGTTTTAGAAGGAGAATTACCTTTGGAGGATTCCTTAGATGCAGATGATTTATTTGATGGTTGAGTGTATTTTCTTGTCCTTCCCTTTGTTTGATCCAGTAGTAGGGTCTTCATCTTGGTCGTCATGCTTTCTCTTCAATAGAGCATATTCACCCATAGCAGTTGCAGCTTGATCCGTGTCATCTTCATCCACAAATAGTGATTGTAAGTGCATCGTACAATGCCTGATGAGCAGGATGTTTTTCGTATGACTTGGAGGCTAGCATCATTTTGAACAAAATGTCGTTCTGCTTGTATTTGTTGTCTGCAGTTTTATCGAACAGTATGGTCGAGTGCTTTGGCCATTCCTGCTTGGATGCCTGCTCTTGCTTAATCCTGATAATCTCTGAATCACTTTTCTAAGATTCTTGCTGCTTAAGTTCTTGCTTGAGTTCTTCAGTATATTCTGGAGTACCTTTTGAAGTGTGTCTCCGAGACTTGATCCAAGATACTCATTTACATCTGATGGTACCTAAGATATAATTGATGCAAGAATTGTTGAAGAATGATCAACTTGTTTGAGCTCTTTAACATCATTTTCCAATTCAGATACTCTTTGAACAATTGCTAGGAGAGGATCGAGAACTGTAGTTGTAACACTTAGTGCTACAATGGTGATTGGTGGTGTAGGGATTGGTGTTGTTTGTTGTTGTACAAATGATATTGCAGAGACAATGGGAGGAGGTTGAGGAACCATTAAAACCGGAGTTTCAGTTGTTAAAGTTGAGGATGGGGTAGGAACTGGTTGTTCAATAATTACAGATACATGTACATTTAGCAAAGTAGGAGACTGAATCAGAGGAACTTCTTATTGGATATGAATATCCAATAAAGAGTTTATCTCTATATCTTCAGAATCTTTAACTGTTCCCACTAGATATATGTCAGAAGAAAGGTTAAGAAATTGATTACCAAAGCCAGAAGATACAAACAAGCTGGAGCTTGTTAGAGGAAGACCAACTTTCTTGTTATCACCCTTTACTTCTTCAGTCTTTTCAGCATCTGCCTTAGCTGCATCAGAACCTTCATTATCATCTTTCCCAGTTACAGCAACCTTTGCATCTTTCATCTCCTTATCCACATCAGTGTGCACATAATCTTCATCATGCACATACTCATCATCAGTTTCCTCATCATCATCAGTCTTTTCAATATCAATGCTTTTATCATCATCGTCATCATCTTGCTTCTTTTCTTCTTCATCAGTAGACAGACATTCAATTTCTTTATCAACTGTATCTTCATCAGAATAGTCACTCTTATTTTCAGATCCCTAATAAATTGCAGACTCGGCTTTGGCTTTAGAAGTGCCTTTTACCTCATCTGGAACCCATATTTTAATACCAGTTCCTTCACTTGAAGTTATGAAGATGTTTGTTGACTCATCAGGAACCTCTAGTGTAACACCAACTCCTTCACCTGAGCCTCCAGTATGTGACCAACTCCTGCTAATCTTGTTGCTGGCTTTGAGTGCTTGCATAGTATCTGCAGCTAATTGTTCTTTTGCAGTCAGCTTTTGAATACCTTTCAGCTTCTGAGAATGATCAACTGATTTCTTCATTGGGACATTTAGAGTGTCTTGAATGACAACACCCCTTCATCTTCTACTACCATTTTGTCTTTTAGCAGGTTCAGGATCAGATTCATCAGACACTCTAACACTTGAAGGCTTTGGAGTGACAGTTGACTTCTTTCCATGTGACCCTTTACCTTGAAGCTTAAGACAAACTTTGATTTCTACCTTGAATCGTGCAAAATGTGCAAGAGAGTGTATATGTGTGTATTTTATTTTGTGATAAATGTGAGTGTGTGCGAAATGTGTAGGAGTGAGGGTATAACCGGTTGTTATTTCCAAAATGACAAAAATGGCCCCTTAATTTTGTAACTTCTTCATTTCTCATTTAAACTTAACTCTAAGCCTAACTAACTTATTGGAATGGCACGTTTAGTCCCTAAAGTTGCAAACTTAGGATTTAAGTCCTAGATTTTGCCTTTTAGTCCCTAAAAGTTGAACCAAATAACATCTAAAGCCCTTGAGAGTTAAAAGTACATTGACTCCCTTTTAAATGATGATCCGTTATTGTCAGAAACTTTTTCTGTTAATGCCGTGATGAATTTTGAAAGATCCTTTTTGAAAGAATTAGCAAATTTCTCTCTCTCAAATAATGTCCCGTTTTCTATTTAAAAAGTTGTAGACATTGTTTGAGTGATAGAAAATTCTTTTAAAAATCTTTTTTTGATAGAATATGAGATTAGTAATTGTTTTAAAATTCAACACCTTTTACACAAAAAATAAGATTTCTCTTATTTTGAAAAATAAATGTACTAACACGTACACTTATTTGATAGAAAGCTCGGGTTGTGTAGCAAAGTATACACAAGCCTTTGCATGATCATTAAGTAGATCATGACCGAGAAACTTAATTCCTGTTATGAGATCAAGTTTTCTTTTGACGAAATACTTGCCTTTAAGATTAAGATCGGGTTGTAGTCTGAAATAACTACAAGCCAATGACATGTTTTGAAAACATTTACAACTTCTGCTTGAACTTTATTTACAGCTCTGTGTCATTGTTAAATGACATTTCTAAAGCCGTAAATATTATCGATTCCAAAAGACATGTCATGAAAAACATATTTTGGGAATTTTCTGATTTTATATTTTTCTATTTGATTTTTTAGTTTTATATTTTTGTATTTTCTTTTTTGTAAAATTTTTATAAAAATAAAAAATCTTTTTGAGTTTTTATGATTTTGTATATTTACATAAGATACAAGAAGAGATTCCACCATTACTCTTCTACTTCTTATGTCAGTCTTTTTAGCGTTTCAGGAGACATAATTTTTATTCTAAGCTTGTCGATAAGAAATTCAAGTCTTTCTTGTCCCAATGCCTTGGTAAAGATCTCTGCCAGCTAATATTCTGTTGTGACGAAGTAGAGCTCAACCACACCATTTTCCACTTTCTTTTTGATGAAATGGTATCTGATGTCAATATGCTTGGATCTTGAATGTTGGACGTTGTTATAGCCAAGGCAATGGCCCCACTTTTTTTTTGTTTATCGCAGTACAGCGGAATTTTGTTGAATCCAATGCCATGGTCTGTCAGTTGTGATCTCATCCAAAGGATTTGAGCACAACATTCGGATAAGGCAATGTATTTAGCTTTTGTACTGGATATAGTTATGCATTTTTGTTTCTTGGATGACCAACTGACTAATCTGTCACCCAAGAGCTGCATACTGCTGAATGTAGTTCTTCTGGTATCTTGGCAACTAGCATGATTAGCATTTGCATAAGCTGTTAGTGCAATACAAGAATCCTTCGAATACTACAGACACATATTAATGGTTCCTCTTAGGTATCAAAATATTCGTTTAACTACATGTAAGTGATTTTCGGTAGGATTAGCCTGATACCGGGCACACATGCATACAACAAATACAAAGTATGGTCTACTGGATGTCAAATAGATATGGTATCTAATCATTCCACGATAACGTGTAGGATCAACTTCTTTCCCTTGTGGATCTTCATCCAGTTTGGATTTCTCCGCTATGGGAGTATCAACCGGGTCACTTAATTATATACCGTACTTTTTAATTATTTTAAGAGAATATTTGGATTGGTTAAAAAAAGATGCCTTTAGGACTTTGAGAAATTTAAAGTCCAAGAAAGAATGACATTTTGCCCATTATTGACATCTTAAATTTTGAACATATTATTTCAGAAAATGTTTCACAGAGTGTGGGATCAGTAGAAGCAAATATTATATCATCTACATAGATTTGTACCAGTAAGATTTCTTTGCCTTCTTTCTGAGTGAATAATGTAGGATCAACAGTGCCTTTGGAAAACTTTTGGGAGAGTAGAAATGATGATAATAAATCATACCAAGCTCGTGGAGCCTGCTTTAACCCGTAAAGAGCCTTTTTCAGCTTGTACACATGGTTGGGATTATCTTGATCTACAAACCCGTCTGGTTGACTGACGTAGAGCACTTCACGTAGTATACCGTTTAAGAATGCACTCTTGACATCCATTTGATAGACAATCATGTTCTTGTGAGCGGCATATGCAATAAGATTCTAATGGCCTCTAGTCGTGTAACCAGTGCAAAAGATTCTTCAAAGTCGATTCCTTCTTCTTGACGATATCCCATTGCTACCAACCTAGTCTTGTTTTTCAAAACACCTCATAGTTCGTCTAATTTAACCTTGTAGATCCACTTCAAGGTAATGATCATGACACGATCTGGACGAGGTATGAGCTCCCATACTTCAAGTCTTTCAAACTCATTAAGTTTTTCTTGCATAGCCTCGATCTAACAGGAATCTTTCAAAGCTTCTTTGTAATTCTTTGGTTCAACAAAAGTGAGGAAAGAATCAAAGTAGCAAAACATTGCTTCGGTTTGTAGTTGATGTCGTGTAAAGACAAGTATTGAAGTATTGCCAATGACATTATCCAGTGGACGATCCTTAGTCCATTTTCTGAGATGTTCAGGTGGTTGATTGATTGAGTGCACGTTAACTGGAATAACATCCCTTAAAGAAGATTCTTTAGAATTTGGTTCTGGAATTGGAACACCAAAGAAGGGATCGTTATCTAAATGTGCAACTTTAATATCATGAAACTGTTCTTTAACACCGGAAGAAATAACTAGGGATTGTGATTCTTGAGGGGTTTGAGAAGTACTTAGAGATGGTGCATCTTGATCGATGGAAGTTGAAGAATGTGTACCGGTTGAATCTGCAGGTTCTGGACCAACAACTGCAGGAACTGGAGAAGCAACACTAGGTGGAAGATTGAAGTATTCATCAAACATCGGTTGAAACAAAATATCCAGGAGTCAACAATTGAGGTGCGGGTCTTAAACCGAACTATTTAGAAGCCATCGTTGTCAACTCATTGATGAGGTGTCATTTTATACACTATTTCAGGGTTATTTAACCCCCTAAATCATGCAAATATGCCTAGATTAAGTGCTTAATCATTTGTTTTCAGGTTTTTAGCACTTGGGTGGCTTTTAGAGGAAATACATGTGACTTGGGCTCATTTGGAGAAGAAACAGACTAGATTACAGACCTACACCAAATCTCTCAAAGACTTTTTCAAACAGTGGTTGGAGACGGCGTCGCAGGCATAAAGCGACGTCGCTGAGATCTATCTAGTGACGGCGTCAAGAATATGGCGACGACATCAGGACGTAGCCAAATTATAGAGGATCTAGAATCGTCTACGTGGCGACAACGTCAGGATTGCAAAGCGACGCCGCCGGGTCGACATCTCTTTAACTATAAATCCGTTTTTAGGGTTTTAGTGTGTAACTTTAGGATAACTTTGTATAACCCTAGGGAGACGAACCCTAGTCGTTTAAGGAGCTTTATAGGTCATTTTTAGGGCCTCAAAACCCTATTGTACTACCTTGAATCTATGTTTTAATCAAGTAAGGTTATTTATCATTAATCATTCAATATGTCTATGTGTTGTTTGATTAATTTATCTTCTTGCTTTCTTTATAACATGTGAGGCTTAACCCTCCTTTGTATTTAGCTATGATTGCATGAAACTTAGGTTGTAGATCCTTTTGATGTTGCTTATTGTTGTTGAATGTGCGCGTTAGGCTTTAAAAAACCACCTTTGTTTGTATCGCTATTGATATGTCTAGGGAAACGCGAGTAGTGTAGAAACGATACCATCGGTAACAGTCTTTATACTACCTTACCTACTATATCGTTGATCCCTCTTAACTTATTTCACATGCATTTAATATACTCATAGAGGCCTTGTAATAGTCTCCATACTACCTTACTTGTGCTTTGCCTTAACGGAATATTAAATAGACGGCGGGTTCGTGTAATCCGTTCATGACCTAGGAAATACTTACACAGATCATCACAAGTGTGACAAAGCAACGGATCTAGGAGAAGCAATCTGAGGAGTAGTGCATGATTAGGTAAATACATTTGCTTATCATAAAGTTATCACAAGTAGCATAGATTATAATTAGTTTAGTTATTAGTTAAACAAACCAACCTCTCAAACCATAGATTTACTTGCTTTCATAAATATAAAAATACAAAAATAATCTTCTCTCAACCTCTAGAATTCTGTTAGACCGTGATCAAGCTTCCCAACCTATTCCCCTAGAGAACAATAACAACCCTCGAGTCTTGCCTATACTACACTGCAACGATTAGGTACACTGCCTAGGGGATTGTAAAACTTCTTGTGAAGTCACTTGAATCCTTTCAAGTGAGAATCTAATTCTGCATATTAGCTTTCTTATAGTCTATCTTTTTTTGTGTTATTTGTTTCGTAATCTATTCTCGTCAACCACTATGGGAGACGCGAATCCTATCCGTACTCTTGGAGATCACTCCAAACCTAGCCATAAAGGCTACAGGATTACCATTGAGCTCCCCGTAGGGAACACTGTGGTACCTCTTCGATCCGACACCATCCGGTTGGTGCAAAACGGATGCTCATTCCACGGACTTTGGTCTGAGGATCCAAACCAACACCTCAAGGATTTCTTAAAACTTGTGGACTCACTTGACCTTGACAGTGAAAACA